>JAXQQM020065600.1:0-62228 GCA_034641835.2 Pinus albicaulis | reverse complement strand
AGAAACAAATAGTCCATCACTGCATTGCCAAATTTCCAATCCCAGGAAATAATGAAGGAGGCCCAAGTCCTTCATCTCAAACTCTTTTGCAAGATCCTCCTTGCATGAGAGTATCAACAGCTCATCACCTGTCAAAATCAAATCATCTACATAAAGTACAATGATCGGCAACTTACCCTCCACCACAATCTGGTATAGGTTAGGATCCGCCTCACTCTTGGAGAATCCAAGTCCGGTGAAATAACTGTCTATCCGTGTGTACCAAGCACGAGGTGCTTGTTTCAACCCATACAACGCTCTCTTGAGCCTACACACATGCGACTCGCTGCTGAAGATCTCGAAACCTTCGGGCTGCTCTATGTACACCTCCTCCTCAATGACTCCGTTGAGGAACGCAGTCTTCACATCCATCTGATGAATGTGCCACCCCATCTGCGCTGAGAGAGCAAGAATCGTCCGTATGGAAGAATACCTTACGACAGGTGCAAAGGTCTCCTCATAATCGATCCCCTCAATCTGTGAAAAGCCTCGGGCAACAAATCTTGCCTTGTACTTCTCCACACTCCCGTCAGCTGCCTGCTTCACTTTGTAGATCCATCTCGAACCCACCACTGATTTCCCTTCCGGCCTTGGGAAAATCTCCCATGCACTGTTTCTGACAATCAAATCATACTCTTCCACCATGGCATCTACCCATGCGGGGTCCTCCACAGCTTCCTCGAAAGAGGATGGCTCTATCATGATACACTTGCTCATAAAAGCCATGTATCCAGTGTACCGATCAGGTGACTGTCTCTGTCTATGCTGTGATGTAGGTGCTCATACAACCTTCTCTGCATCTTGAGCCAGTCGCTCAGCTTCTATAGTGCGCTTCTGCCCTCTGATGGTTGGCGCTGCATGAGTGGTCTCTTCCACTCCATGAACCTCCTCTTGTGGCTGATCCACATCCTGAGGCTCATCCTTAGGAACTAATAGCTCCTCCTCTGCATACAAGTGTGGCTCCTTCTCAAGCGAACACTTCATGGCTTTCTCCTTCTGAAATTTGATATCCCGTCGCACAACAGTCTTGCGACTATCTGGAAAATACACACGATAGTTGTGGGGCGTATCAGTGTACCCCACAAATATCCCAACCTCTGTGGTCGGCTCTAGCTTCTTCTAGGCATCATTCGTCACATGAATGTAAACAGGTGAACCAAAAATCCTCAAATGGGAAATATCAGGCCTCTTCCCAGAAAACACCTCCTCGGGTGTACTCATGCCAAGTATCTTGTGAGGACAACGGTTCTGCACATATACTGCAGTATTGCATGCCTCCGCCCACAAGTGAATGGGTAGCCCCTAATCATGCAACATCGCCTGTGCAGCACCCACGATCGTTCTGTTCTTCCACTCAGCAACCCCGTTCTGCTGTGGGTTATGAGGTGCTATGAGCTCTCTTCGAATTCCTTCTACGCTGCAAAAGTCCTTGAATTCACCAGAGATGAATTCACCACCATTGTCGCTCCTAAGAGCCTTCACCTGCTTCCCCGATTCTTTCTCAACCAACACCTTGAACTCACAGAACTTTGAGTATGTCTCGCTCTTCTTCTGCATGAAGAAGATCAAACACTTTCGAGAAAAATCATCAACAAAGATCACATAGTACCTGTGCTTTTCTGTCGAAGCTACTGAGAAAGGTCCACACACGTCTGTGTGAATTCTCTGAAGGATCGTCGTGGCGCGACTATCCTTCTCGTGAAAGGTGTCTTTCACAAATTTTCCTAAGGTACACCCCTTGCACTGATCTGACTGCGCAAGAGTGCCTTTAGGAAGCCCAGTAGAAATCTGCTACAGTATCTTCAAAGCTCCATGGTGAAGGTGGCCCAATCTCTGGTGCCACAACTCGCCATCATCCCGGCTCACCACTCCTTCTGCCTTACCTGCCATTGCTACGCAGCCATCTACCTGCAATTGATAAAGGTTCTTACCTCGAACCTCTATCCTCCGGGTCTCACCAGTTGCGTTACTGCGCAGGAAAGCCTTTCCCTCGCTAAAGACAACATCATATCCCTTGTCTTCTAAAATCACCACAGAGATAAGATTCTTCTTCAATCCTGGAACATGCATCACTTCCTTCAATACGAAGGGTTTACCATACTCCCTCTCAAAGGAAATGATACCGATACCGGTCGCACTGTATCTACCATCATCGACCATCTCGATGTGCACTCCAAGATCTTTCTCATCCAGATCAGTAAACAAATCTTGATCTACTGTCATGTGAAAAGACGCACCACTGTTTAGAAACCACACTGATCCCACCACACTTGAGACCAAGCATGCGATCAGTGAAAAATATAGCTGAAACTATGAGGCTAAGGCCTCTCCAGTTGCAGATCGAGCAGCCTGCATATTTTTCTTCTTCTGCGGACAATTTGTGGCATAATGTCCGTGTTGGTGACAGTGAAAGCACTTCACATTGGACATGTTCTACTTCTTGCCTTTCACACCAGAATGAGAAGCTTTCTTGCTCTTCCCCTTCTTTGCTTTGGCAGCCAAAGTGAAATTCTCTTCATTAGAGTTCTTTGATGACGATCCGTCCCTGGTACTCCGCCTTATCTCCTCTTGCACAAGATCCGACCAAAGTCGCTCCCATCCTGGCAATTTCTCCCGACCATTGACAGAGTTCTGATAGGAATGCCAACTCTTCGAAAGCCCAAGGAGAGCCAAGCTCACCAAGTCCTCATCATCTACAGTGACACCCAAACTTCCTAGCTCATCCTTGCATTGGATGAACTTCGTGAGGTACTTGGGCATACTGTCGCCTTTCTCCATCTTTATGTTTCTTAGTTTATCCTTGAGTGCCAACTTCCTCTGGTCGCTCTTGCTTTGGAATAAATCTGTCAAGGCTTTCCACATTAGGAATGGAGAAGCCTTACCATGCAGGCTGGATACTATGTGATCCTTCACGCCCTCCAACAGAATCCTTCGACACTTTGTTGTCTTCTTTTGCTAAGCCTCAATTACGGCAGCATCGCTAGAAGTAGGCTTTGGGACTTCAGCATCTATGAACTCCTTCAAACCATTGTCATCTAACACCGCCTCCATCCTGTATTTCCATGCAATATAGCTCAAGCTACCCTCAAGGGCATACTCAAATCGCAATCCGTTGAAAGACATCTCAACTTCGACACCAAGAAAACACTGCTGCAAATTCGAATTCCACTAGCACAAAATGTAGAAATTTGAATAATGGATGAGTTATTCACCGAGATTCTCCTGATCACACACTATTTTAGCTTCATGCATAATACAGAATCTCTTCTACCATTGATCATCACATGCGGAAATGGTAATTGCATGTGCACACATTAAAGCCATAAAAATTCACACATATGAACACAATATTTCATGGGGAAAGCTTAAAATGTTAAGTCAAACCCCTTAACTATCTCAGAGTGATATACATGTCATATGATCATGTAACAATCATAGTACAAAGCTCTTTGCAAGCTCTCATGCACTACCTCCCTTGCTACACACTATCAAGCTAGATCTAGCAAAACTCATGCTCCAACCTTTAGCCACTTGATAGCCAACCCGAATTGCGTTTTCAAGCTATGGGATGGCCTCTTTATATAGATAAACCACCCAGCCTGAACTACACAATCCTCATGGGTTACTCCACCCATCTGTGTGTTGCAAATAACAATAGTATAGTCACAACCGATAGTTAACCTGCTCTTTCACCTATTTCTGCACTGGTCTCCACTGAAACTGTCCATGCACTGAAGTTAACTGATGTATTCTTTAGTTGATTTATGAGTTTATAATTAGTGAATTAATTAATAATTAATTCACACCACTCTCACTAATTGTATCTATTAGTTAACTTTGATACAAAAAGCTCAACTATGTTTAGATTAGTTAAACTGAATACAACTCCACTAACTTCCTCAATCAACTCCACCAAACTCTGTCACATGAGTTCTAACTCAAGTCTTCATGCAATAGCTTCACTTAAACCCTAGGAAAAGCGTATTTCCTTCTGTCAGCTGCATGTGCCACATCCAGGCATCAAACTGAAGTGCTTCAAGAGAATAAGATAATGTTTATAGTCCAAATATTATTAAGAGCTAATAATATTCGACTTCCATATTTTTAGGAGAGGCAGTCTAAAAATAGCCTTTGACCTCTTTGACCTAAAAATAGAGTCCCATCTATTTTTACCAACATGACACATACTCCAAGAATCTCATACATGCAATCCCTGAACCATGCTCCATATGTCTAAAAATAGACATAGTCTAAAAATAGACTTTTCGACAAAAATCACATGTGTGGTCCCCACCTAGTTTAGGTGATCACTTTCCAACTAGGATCGGGAAAGATGTTTCAGGAGGCCTCCTTCACTGTTTTTTGTTGCCATTTTAAACACTCCCTCTCAACAAGAAAGGATTGTCTTTGCATGCGACATGCAACTCCATGCATTCGCCCTGCAACCTCCACAAGCGCCATGCAACTCCATGCATTTACCATGCACCCTTTGCATGCGCCATGCAAACTCATGCATGCACCATGCAACTCCATGCATATGCCATGCACCCTTTGCAAGCGCCATGCAACTCCATGCATCTGCTCTGCAACTCCTCTAAAACTGAATAGGCTCCAAAAAACTCAATCAGTCTTGATGCATCTAGCATCTATCATCAAAGTCTTCGACTTCTGCTTGGCCAACTGCACATGTCATCAGGAACTACTGCGCTGTTGAACTCTTGCACCCATGCACTCTTTCACTTGCTGTCAACTTTGATCCGCGCTCCAGTATCCGACACTGTCACTTTGATCTGCCTGCATCACTCCAACTGATTTTGCTACTGCTGCGCTGTGGGCACCTCGTAGCCAGGTTCAATTCATGAGATCCACACCAACTCATGAATCCTGCCCAGAAATCTCCACTTGGGATTACTCATGCATGTCGCCCCACCTCTCATCTGGTGGTATAGCTGCATGCACTCCCTCTGCCCATCTGGCACGAAATTTCTTTGCATGAGTGGTTGCTCCCACTCCATGATCCTCTTGTGGCTGCTCCACACCCCGAGGTTCACTTTCACCTGCATGCAAAACTTTCTCCCTCTCAAGCATCAGTTGCATGTCTTTCTCCCGCTTCCCAACAGTAGGAAGCTCCGTAGACATCCCATCTACTTCAAATCTATAAAGATTCTTCTGCATCTCCAGCTGTGGCTGCTCCACAACCTTCCGAGACTGCTTCTCACGCTGCATGTTGAGAGGATCCCTCTCAACCACCAAGTCACTAACCTCTGCTTTGCTCTTCAAAGCTTTGCATGCATCTTGTACCTCAGTGCATGTAGATTCTTGGCTCGCGCACATTGCAATTGTCCCGCCATCGCAAAATTTTCTAACAAAAGAGCTGATTTTAAATCGATGATATCTCCCTCATCTGAGTTCCGATTCGACCGATTTTTTTTTTCAATTTGGGTGTTTTTCCACAAGGAATCCAAATATACTATTTGTTTATGAAAATATTTCACCAAAAATTTTCAGATATTCCCTACAAACTCGCGCACCCAAAAATTCTCGCTCTCATTCCATGTAGAAAATTATCTACAATATGCATGTATATTTCCGGCTTTCTCCATCTTTATGTTTCTGAGTTTATCCTCAAACTCAACCGCTTCAATGCTTTGCAATTTCTCCAATGATCAATATTGCTCTGATACCATGTAGAAATTTGAATAATGGATGAGTTATTCACCGAGATTCTCCTGATCACACACTATTTTAGCTTCATGCATAATACAGAATCTCTTCTACCATTGATCATCACATGCGGAAATAAAATCAATTGCATGCATACATTAAAGCCATAAAAATTCACACATATGAACACAGTATTTCATGGGAAAGCTTAAAGTTGAAAACCCCCAACTATCTGTATATTATACATGTCATGGAGATCATGTAAAAATCATAGTACAAAGCTCTTTGCAAGCTCTCATGCACTACCTCCCATGCTACACACTATCAAGCTAGATCTAGCAAAACTCATGCTCCAACCTTTAGCCACTTGATAGCCAACCTCAATTGCTTGTTTCAATGCTATGGGATGGTCTCTTTATATAGATAAACCACCTATATTGAACTCCACAATCCTCATTGATTACTCCACCTATCTGTGTGTTGCAAATAGCAACAGTATAGTCACAACTGATAGTTAACCTGCTCTTTCACCTATTTCTGCACTGGTATCCACTGAAACTGTCCATGCACTGAAGTTAACTGATGCATTATTTAGTTGATTAATGAGTTTATAATTAGTGAATTAGTTAATAATTACTCCACACCACTCTCACTAATTGTATCAATTAGTTAAACTAGATACAAATAGCTCAACTATGTTTAGATTAGTTAAAATGAATACAACTCCACTAACTTCCTCAATCAACTCCACCAAACTCTGTCACATGAGTTCTAACTGAAGTCTTCATGCAATAGCTTCACTTAAACCCTAGGAAAAGCGTATTTCCTTCTGTCAGCTGCATGTGCCACATCCAGGCATCAAACTGAAGTGCTTCAAGAGAATAAGATAATGTTTACAGTCCAAATATTATTAAGAGCTAATAATATTCGACTTCCATATTTTTAGGAGAGGCAGTCTAAAAATAGCCTTTGACCTCTTTGACCTAAAAAATAGAGTCCCATCTATTTTTACCAACATGACACATACTCCAAGAATCTCCTACATGCAATCCCTGAACCATGCTCCATATGTCTAAAAATAGACATAGTCTAAAAATAGATTTTTCCGACAAAAATCACATGTGTGGTCCCCACCTAGTTTAGGTGATCACTTTCCAACTAGGATCAGGAAAGATGTTTCAGGAGGCCTCCTTCACTGTTTCTTGTTGCCATTTTCAACACAAAACTCAACCACTTCAATGTCTTGAAATTGATCCAATGATCAATACTTCTTTGATACCATGTATAAATTTGAATAAATGTTAAATTATTCATCGATATTATCCTGATCACACACTATTTGAGCTTCATGCATAATACATAACCTCTTCTACTATTGATCATCAATTTGCGGAAATTAAACAATCGCATGTGCACATTAAAACCATAAACAATCACACATATAAACACAGTATTTATGGGAAAGATTAAAGCTGAAAACCCCCAAATATCTATATATTATAATGATATAGATCATGTAACAATCATTGTACAAAATCCTCACAAGCTCTCAGTACAATCTCCAATTGTTACACACTACACAAGCTCAGATCATACAAAACACATGCTCCAATCTACTCCACCTGTTAGCCTGCCTCTACTGCGTAATCCAATATGGATAATCATGAGATACAAGTTAGAATCCCACCAGTATGTACTGCGCAATCCTCATTGGCTTCTCCATCAATGTGTGTGCAAATATCATGCACCAGTATAGTCACAATTGATAGTCACACTGCTCTTTCACCTACCGCTCCACTGGTCTCCACTGAAACTGTCCATGCACTGTAGTTAAATAATGTATTATTTAGTTGATTTATGAGTTAATAATTAGTGAATTAATTAATAATTAATTCACACCACTCTCACTAATTGTATCAATCAGTTAGACTAGATACAACTAGCTCAACTAAGTTAAACTGAACACAACTCCATTAACTGTCTCATCAACTCCACGAAACTCTGTCACATGAGTTCTAACTGAAGTCAACCATGCAATAGCTCCACTAAACCCTAGGAATAGTGTAATTCCTTCGCCGCATGTGCCACATCCGTGACTAACCGCGCCCAAGAGGATAAGATAATGCTTAGAGTCCAAATATTATTAAGAGCTAATAATATTCGACATATCTATTTTTATTGGAAATATAAAAATAGATTCCCCAATATGTCTAAAAATATAAGTCCATATATTTTTCCCGACTTGACCAACCATCCACAAATAGCATCCTGCAACTCATATAACATGATCCATATGTCTAAAAATAGACATAGTCTAAAAATAGACTTTGCGCCAAAAATAGCCCGCGGGCTCACTTAGTGAAGGCGACCTCTTTCCACTAAGCTCATCATCTTGTTGAAATATCAACACTCCCTCTCAACAAGATAAGGATTATCTGCCACCCCTATCCTGCCTCTGTGGTATTCGAATTTTCTCCTGGTGAGCGCCTTCGTCAAGATATCAGCATCCTGATCCTCCGTGGGAATGTATGAAAGAAACATGATCTTCCGCTGCACACACATTCGATATGATGATACCTGATGTTAATGTAAGCACTATCAGAAGAATGATTAACCAAGAGTTTGATGCAACTCGATTATCACAATAACTGTGATCCAGTAGAACCTAACAACTAATTCAGATTCTTCTCATCCATATAGTTCGCATGCAAATAAATTGCCGCTATATACTCAAATTTCTGCTGAACCGAGTGCCACGGATCTCTGCTTCCTGCTGTACCAAGAAACTGCTGTTGACCCGATACTGAAAATCCCTCCAGATGTGCTCTTTCTGTCTGTTGGGCTCCTTCCCCAATCTGCATCCGTGAAGCCACACAACTTCACTTCATCCGACTGTCTGTACCATAATCCATATCCCGATGTGCCTCTGAGATAACGCAATACATGCTTTCCTGCCTTCCAGAAGAGCTTGGTAGGCTTAACCATAGCTTGTGAAAGCTGGTTAACTGCATAGCATATATCGGGTCGTGTATTGACCAGATACATAAGCAACCCCACCAACTGTTGATAAACAGTGGCATCCACTACCTCCGCCGAAGTAGCATCCTCCTTCCTCCATCCACTAGGAAGAGGAGTATCAACAGGCTTGCAACCATGCATGTTGAACTTCTCCAGTATCTCCCAGGTATACTTTCCTTGAGAAACAAATAGTCCATCACTCCGCTGCCAAATTTCCAATCGCAGGAAATAATGAAGGAGGCCCAAGTCCTTCATCTCAAACTCTTTGGAAATATCAGCCTTGCATGAGTGTATCAACAGTTCGTCACTCGTCAAAATCAAATCATATACATAAAGCACAATGATCAGCAACTTACCCTCCACCACAATCTAGTATAGGTTCAGATCCGCCTCACTCTTGGAGAATCCAAGTCCGGTGAAATAACTGTCTATCCGTGTGTACGAAGCACGAGGTGCTTGTTTCAACCCATACAACACTCTCTTGAGTCTGCACACATGTGATTCGCTGTTGAAGATCTCGAAACCTTCGGGCTACTCTATGTACACCTCCTCCTCAATGACTCTGTTGAGGAACACAGTCTTCACATCCATCTCATGACAAAGCCACCGTGCCACCCCATCTGCGCTGAGAGAGCAAGAATCATCTGTATGGAAGAATACCTTGTGACAAGTGCAAAGGTCTCCTCATAATCAATCTCCTCAATCTGTGAAAGGCCTCGGGCAACAAATCTTGCCTTGTGCTTCTCCACACTCCCGTCAGCTGCCCGCTTCACTTTGTAGATCCATCTTGAACCCACCACTAATTTCCCCTCCGGTCTCGGGACAATCGCCCATGCACTGTTTCTGACAATCGAATCATACTCTTCCACCATGGCATCTACCCATGGGGTCCTCCATAGCTTTCAAAAGAGTGATGAATTCACGATACACTTTCTCATAAAATCCATGTATCCAAGCAGCCGGACGTGACCGTCTTATTCGCGCCAGGATGAGGTGCCCACAAACCTCTCGTGATCTTGAGCCAGTCGCTCAGCTTCTGTAGTGCGCTTCCGCCCTCTGATGGTTGGCGCTGCATGAGTGGTCTCTTCCACTCCATGAACCTCCTCTTGTGGCTGATCCACATCCTGAGGCTCATCCTTAGGAACTAATACCTCCTCCTCTGCATGCAAGTGTGGCTCCCTCTCAAGCGAACACTTCATGGCTTTCTCCTTCTGAAATTTGATATCCCGTCGCACAACAGTCTTGCGACTATCTGGAAAATACACACGATAGTTGTGGGGCGTATCAGTGTACCCCAAAAATATCCCAACCTCTGCGGTCGGCTCTAGCTTCTTCCTGGCATCCTTCATCATATGAATGTAAATAGGTGAACCAAAAATCCTCAAATGGGAAATATCAGGCCTCTTACCAGAAAACGCCTCCTCGGGTGTACTCATGCCAAGTATCTTGTGAGGACAACGGTTCTGCACATATATTACAGTATTGCATGTCTCTACCCACAAGTGAATGGGTAGGCCCTAATCATGCAACATCACCCGTGCAGCACCCATGATCGTTCTGTTCTTCCACTTAGCAACCCCGTTCTGCTGTGGGTTATGAGGTGCTATGAGCTCTCTTCGAATTCCTTTTGCGCTACAAAATTCCTTGAATTCACCAGAGATGAATTCACCACCATTGTCACTCCTAAGAGCCTTCACCTGCTTCCCCGATGCTTTCTCAACCAGCGCCTTGAACTCACAAAACTTTGAGTATGTCTCGCTCTTCTTCTGCATGAAGAAGATCTAGCACTTCCAAGAAAAATCATCAACAAAGATCACATAGTACCTGTTCTTTGCTCTCGAAGCTACTGAGAAAGGTCCACACACGTCTGTGTGAATTCTCTCAAGGATTGTCGTGGCGCGACTATCCTTCTTGTGAAAGGCGGCTTTAACAAATTTTCCTAAGGTACACCCCTTGCACTAATCTGACTGTGCAAGAGTGCCTTTAGGAAGCCCAGTAGAAATCTGCTACAGTATCTTCAAAGCTCCATGGAGAAGGTGGCCCAATCTCTGGTGCCACAACTCGCCATCATCCCGGCTCACCACTTCTTCTGCCTTGCCTGCCATTGCTGCGCAGCCATATACCTGCAATTGATAAAGGTTCTTAACTCAAACATCTATCCTCTGGGTCTCACCAGTTGCCTTAATGCGTAGGAAATCCTTTCCCTCACTAAAGACAACATCATATCCCTTGTCTTCTAACATCACCACAGAGATAAGATTCTTCTTCAATCCTGGAACATGCATCACTTCCTTCAATACGAAGGGTTTACCAGACTCCCTCTCAAAGGAAATGGTACCGATACCGGTCGCACTATATCTACCATCATCACCCATCTCAATGTGCACTCCAATATCTTTCTCATCCAGATCAGTAAACAAATCTCGATCTCCTGTCATGTGAAAACACGCACCACTATCCAGAAACCATACTGATCCCGCCACACTTGAGACCAAGCATGCGATCAGCAAAAAATCCAGCTCAAACTGCGAGGCTAAGGCATCTCCAGCTACAGATCCAACAGCCTGCTTATTTTTCTTCTTCTGTGAACAATTTGTGGCATAATGTCCGTGTTGGTGACAATGAAAGCACTTCACCTTGGACATATCCTGCTTCTTGCCTTTCGCACCGGAATGAGAAGCTTTCTTGCTCTTCCCCTTCTTTTCTTTGGTAGCCAAAGCGAAATTCTCTTCATCAGAGTTCTTTGATGACGATCCGTCCCTGGTACTCCGCCTTATCTCCTCTTGCACAAGATCCGACCAAAGTCGCTCCCATCCTGGAAATTTCTCCCGACCATTGACAGAGTCCTGATAGGAATGCCAACTCTTCGGAAGCCCAAGGAGAGCCAAGCTCACCAATTCCTCATCATCAACAGTCACCCCCACACTTCCCAGCTCATCCCCGCATTGGATGAACTTCGTGAGGTACTTGGGTATACTGTCGCCTTTCTCCATCTTTATGTTTCTGAGTTTGTCCTTGAGCACCAACTTCCTTTGATCGCTCTTGATTTGGAATAAATCTGTCAAGGCTTTCCACATCAAGAATGGAGAAGCCTTACCATGCAAGCTGGACACTATGTGATCCTTCACGCCCTCCAACAGAATCCTTTGACACTTTGCTATCTTCTTTTTCCATGCGTCAAGTACGGCAGCATTAGTAGAAATAAGCTTTGGGACTTCAGCATCTATGAACTCCTTCAACCCATTGTCATCTAGCACCACCTCCATCATGTCCTTCCATGCAATATAATTCGAGCTGCCCTCAAGGGCATACTCCAATCGTAACTGTTGAAAGACATCTCAACTTCGACATTCAAGAAAAGACTGCTCGCAAATTCGAATTCCACCAAGACAAAACTCAACCACTTCAATGTCTCTGGCACTGTCTAATGATCACACGCTTCGATACCATGTAGAAATTTGAATAACTGCCAAATTATTCAACATATTATCCCCTGATCACACACTATTTGAGCTTCATGCATAATACATAACCTCTTCTACTATTGATCATCAATTTGCGTAAATTAAACAATCGCATGCGCACATTAAAACCATAAACAATCACACATATAAACACAGTATTTATGGGAAAGCTTAAAGCTGAAAACCCCCAAATATTTTTATATTATAATGATAGATATCATGTAACAATCATTGTACAAACTCCTCACAAGATCTCAGTACAATCTCCAATTGTTACACACTACACAAGCTCAGATCATACAAAACACATGCTCCAATCTACTCCACCTATTAGCCTGCCTCTACTGTGTAATCCAATATGGATAATCATGAGATCCAAGTTTGAATCCCACCAGTATGTACTGCGCAATCCTCATTGGCTTCTCCATCAATGTGTGTGAAAATCTCATGCACCAGTATAGTCACAATTGATAGTCACACTGCTCTTTCACCTACCTCTCCACTGGTCTCCACTGAAACTGTCCATGCACTGCAGTTAAATAATGTATTATTTATTTGATTTATGAGTTAATAATTAGTGAATTAATTAATAATTAATTCACACCACTCTCACTAATTGTATCAAAAAGTTAGTCTAGATACAACTAGCTCAACTAAGTTAAACTGAACACAACTCCATTAACTGTCTCATTAACTCCACCAAACTCTATCACATGAGTTCTAACTGAAATCAACCATGCAATAGCTCCACTAAATCCTAGGAATAGCATAATTCCTTCTGTCAGCTGCATGTTCCACATCCGTGACTCGAACTGAAGTGCTCCAAGAGGATAAGATAATGTTTAGAGTCAAAATATTATCAAGAGCTAATAATATTCGACATATCTATTTTTAGACTAGCAATATAAAAATAGATTCTGCCCAATATGTCTAAAAATAGAAGTCCATATATTTTTCCCGACTTGACCAACCATCCACAAATAGAATCCTGCAACTCATAGAACATGATCCATATGTCTAAAAATAGACTTTGCGCCAAAAATAGCCTGCGGGCCCACTTAGTGAAGGCGACTTCTTTCCACTAAGCTCCTCATCTTGTTGAAATATCAACACTCCCTCTCAACAAGATAAGGATTATCTGAAACCCCTATCCTACCCCTGTGGTATTCAAATTTTCTCCCGGTGAGCACCTTCGTCAAGATATCAGCATCCTAATCCTCTGTAGGAATGTATGAAAGTAACATGATTCTCTACTGCACACAATCTCTGATATGATGATACCGGATGTCAATGTGTTTAGATCTATCATGAAATACTGGATTAACCTAGAGTTTGATGCAACTCTGATTATCACAATAAATCACAGTAGGATCCAAGTGTGAACTGAACAACCCGACCAGGATCTTCATCATCCATATAGCCTCGCATGCAGCGAAACTCACTGCCATGTACTCGACCTCTGTTGAACTGAGTGCCACGGATCTCTGCTTCCTGTTGTACTAAGAAACTGATGTCGACCTGATACTAAAAATCCCTCCAGATGTGCTCTTTCTGTCCGTTGGGCTCCCTACCCAATCTGCATCCATGAAGCCACACAACTTCACCTCATTCAACTGTCTATACCACAATCCATATCTCGATGTGCCTCTGAGATAAGGCAATACATGCTTGCCTGCCTTCCAGAAGAGCTTGGTAGGATTAACCATAGCTTGTGAAAGCTAGTTAAATGCATAGCATATATTGGGTTATGTATTGACTAGATACATAAGCGACCCCACCAACTGTCGATAAACATTGGCATCCACTACCTCCGCTGAAGTAGCATCCTCCTTCCTCCAACCACCAGGAAGAGGAGTATGAACAAGCTTGCAGCCATGCATGTTGAACTTCTCCAGTATCTCCCGAGCATAATTACCCTGAGAAACAAACAATCCATCATTGTGCTGCCAAATTTCCAATCCCAGGAAATAATGAAGGAGGCCCAAGTCCTTCATCTCAAACTCTTTTGCAAGATCCTCCTTGCATGAGAGTATCAACAGCTCATCACCTGTCAAAATCAAATCATCTACATAAAGTACAATGATTGGCAACTTACCCTCCACCACAATCTGGTATAGGTTAGGATCCGCCTCACTCTTGGAGAATCCAAGTCCGGTGAAATAACTGTCTATCCGTGTGTACCAAGCACGAGGTGCTTGTTTCAACCCATACAACGCTCTCTTGAGTCTGCACACATGCGACTCGCTGCTGAAGATCTCGAAACCTTTGGGCTGCTCTATGTACACCTCCTCCTCAATGACTCCGTTGAGGAACGCAGTCTTCACATCCATCTGATGAATGTGCCACCCCATCTGCGCTGAGAGAGCAAGAATCGTCTGTATGGAAGAATACCTTGCGACAGGTGCAAAGGTCTCCTCATAATCGATCTCCTCAATCTGTGAAAAGCCTCGGGCAACAAATCTTTCCTTGTACTTCTCCACACTCCCGTCAGCTACCGGCTTCACTTTGTAGATCCATCTCGAACCCACCACTAATTTCCCCTCTGGCCTCGGGACAATCTCCCATGCACTATTTCTGACAATCGAATCATAAACTTCCACCATGGCATCTACCCATGCGGGGTCCTCCACACAACTTCCCTCGAAAGAGGATGGCTCTATCACGATGCACACTTTCTCTATAAGAGCCATGTATCAAGTATACTGGTCAGGTGACTGTCTCTGTCTACGCTATGATGTAGGTTCTCCTACAACCTTCTCTGCATCTTGAGCCAGTCACTCAGCTTCTGTAGTGCGCTTCCGCCCTCTAATGGTTGGCGCTGCTTGAGTGGTCTCTTCCACTCCATGAACCTCATCTTGTGGCTGATCCACATCCCGAGACTCATCCTTAGGAACTAATACCTCCCTCCTCTCGCATGCGTGGCTCCCCTCTCAAGTGAACACTTCATGGCTTTCTCCTCATGAAATTTGATATCCTGTCACACAACAGTCTTGTGATTGTCTGGAAAATACACACGATAGTTGTGGGGCATATCAGTGTACCCCACAAATATCCCAACCTCTGCGGTCGGCTCCAGTTTCTTCCTGGAATCCTTCGTCACATGAATGTAAACAGGTGAACCAAAAATCCTCAAATGGAAAATATCAGGCCTCTTACCAGAAAACGCCTCCTAGGGTGTACTCATGCCAAGTATCCTGTGAGGACAACGGTTCTGCACATATACTGCAGTATTGCATGCCTCCACCCACAAGTGAATGGGTAGGCCCTAATCATGCAACATCGCCCGTGCAACACCCACGATCGTTCTGTTCTTCCACTCAGCAACCCCATTCTGCTGTGGGTTATGAGGTGCTATGAGCTCTCTTCGAATTCCTTCTGCGCTGCAAAATTCCTTGAATTCGCTGCAGACACTCCACCACCACTACGCTCCTAAGGCCCTCACTCAAGCCTCGATGCTCATACAACTGCCTGGAACTCACAAACTTGAGGATATTCACTCTTTCTTCGATGAAGAAGATCCAAGACTTCGAGAAAAACAACAAAGATCACACAGTACCCGTGCTTTGCTGGTCGAAGCTACTCTATAGGTCCACAGATCACTGTACTCTCTCAAGGACGCCGTGCGCGACTATCCTTCTCTGGAAAGGTGACACTTCCATATACCTCAGCACGATCCGATCATGCAGTGCCTTAGAGTCGCAGAAATCTCGCGCACAAGATTTTCAAAGCTCCATGGTGAAGGTGGCCCACCTTCGGTGCCACAACTCACCATCATCCCGGCCACCACTCCTTCAGCTTGGTCACATAATGCAGCCACTTACCGGACTTCAAAATAAAGGTTCTTAACTCGAACCCCTATCCTCCGGGTCTCACCAGTTGCCTTACTGCGCAGGAAAGCCTTTCCCTCGCTAAAGACAACATCATATCCTTTGTCTTCTAACATCGCCACAGAGATAAGATTCTTCTTCAATCCTGGAACATGCATCACTTCCTTCAATACGAAGGGTTTACCAGACTCCCTCTCAAAGGAAATGGTACCGATACCGGTCGCACTGTATCTACCATCATCGCCCATCTCAATGTGCACTCCAAGATCTTTCTCATCCAGATCAGCAAACAAATCTCGATCTCCTGTCATGTGAAAAGACGCACCACTGTCCAGAAACCACACTGATCCCGCCACACTTGAGACCAAGCATGCGATCAGCGAAAAATCCAGCTCAAACTGCGAGGCTAAGGCCTCTCCAGCTGCAGATCCAGCAGCCTGCTTATTTTTCTTCTTCTGCGGACAATTTGTGGCATAATGTCCGTGTTGGTGACAGTGAAAGCACTTCACCTTGAAAATGTCCTGCTTCTTGCCTTTCACCAATGCTTTCTTACTTCTTTTCCCCTTTTTTTGTTTCTTTGAACTAAAGCGCAATTTCTTTCATCACTTCATCTAAGTTCTTGGATGACGATCCATCCCCGGTACTCGCCTTATCTCCCGCACAAGATCCGACCAAAGTCGCTCCCATCCCCCGGCAATTTCTCCGACCACTGACGTAGTCCTCGATATGCCAACTCTTCAAGCCCAAGGAGAGCCAAGCTCACCAAGTTCCACACGGCTACCACTCCCCACACTTCCTACTTTCATCCCTACATCGGGATGAACTCTGAGAGCTTGGCACACTGCTACTTGTCAGCTTCTTTCTCCATCTTTATGTTTCTGAGTTTATCCTTGAGCGCCAACTTCCTCTGGTCGCTCTTGCTTTGGAATAAATCTGTCAAGGCTTTCCACATCAAGAATGGAGAAGCCTTACCATGAAGGCCGGACACTATGTGATCCTTTGCGCCTAAAAACTGGACATTTCGGCATTTCTTAAAGCCTCAATTACGGCAGCATCGCTAGAAGTAGGCTTTGGGACTTCAACATCTATGAACTCCTTCAAACCATTGTCATCTAACACCGCCTCCATCATATCTTTCCATGAAATATAAATCAAGCTGCCCTCAAGGGCATACTCCAATCGCAATCCGTTGAAATACATCTCAACTTCGACACCAAGAAAACACTGCTGCAAATTCGAATTCCACCAGCACAAAACTCAACCACTTCAATGTCTTGCAATTGCTCCAATGATCAATACTGCTCTGATACCATGTAGAAATTTGAATAACTGTTAAATTATTCACCGATATTATCCTGATCACACACTATTTGAGCTTCATGCATAATACATAACCTCTTCTACTATTGATCATCAATTTGCGTAAATTAAACAATCGCATGCGCACATTAAAACCATAAACAATCACACATATAAACACAGTATTTATGGGAAAGCTTAAAGCTGAAAACCCCCAACTATTTGTATATTATAATGATAGAGATCATGTAAAAATCATTGTACAAACTCCTCACAAGCTCTCAGTACAATCTCCAATTGTTACACACTACACAAGCTTAGATCATACAAACACATGCTCCAATCTACTCCACCTGTTAGCCAGCCTCTACTAATGCAATATGGGATAATCATTGATCCAAGTTCTAATCCAACTGGCTGAGGGTACCACGTAATCCTCATTGGTTTCTCCATCATCAAAATCTCATGCACCAAGATAGCTTCACAATCGATAGTCACACCGCTTCTTTCACCACTTCTCCACCTGGTCTCCACTGAAACCGTCTAAGGCACCTATAGCTTAAATACCATTATTTAGTTGATTTATGAGTTAATAATTAGTGAATTAATTAATAATTAATTCACACCACTCTCACTAATTGTATCAATCAGTTAGACTAGATACAACTAGCTCAACTAAGTTAAACTGAACATAACTCCATTAACTGTCTCATCAACTCCACCAAACTCTGTCACATGAGTTCTAACTGAAGTCAACCATGCAATAGCTCCACTAAACCCTAGGAATAGTGTAATTCCTTCTGTCAGTTGCATGTGCCACATCCGTGACTCGAACTGAAGTGCTCCAAGAGGATAAGATAATGTTTAGAGTCCAAATATTATTAAGAGCTAATAATATTTGACATATCTATTTTTAGACGTGCAATCTAAAAATAGATTCCGCCCAATATGTCTAAAAATAGAAGTCCATCTACTTTTCCCGACTTGACCAAACATCCACAAATAGCATCCTGTAACTCATAGAACATGATCCATATGTCTAAAAATAAAATTTGTGCCAAAAATAGCCTGCGGGCCCACTTAGTGAAGGCGACTTCTTTCCACTAAGCTCCTCATCTTGTTGCAATCTCAAGAGGCCTCAAGGACAATAGAGACACTTTTGATTAGCCAATAGACTTATAGATACTCTATTAGGTTTTTATGCTCCTTTCTTGTTATATAGAGCATGAAGATTCATTGTAAATGTTGGCATTTGATGAGTTTTGAGAGCAATACATGGTTCTTTGAGGTTGAAGAGAAATTTGGTGTTGTGGAGCTTGTGGATGATTTGCCTTGATTGATGATGATGAAAGCTTGCTTGCAGGATCTCTGAGTTTTGTTAATGGTGATGTAGCTCTAGATTTGTTCATGTTTCCTTGTTTATCATTGTGTCCATCTTTCTATGTTGCAATAGCTCATAAAAGTATATTTTGAGAAATGTTGTTTGAGGCACCTCAGTCCTCCTGTTTGCTATTATCTTTATGTTTTCCTCTATTGGGTTAGTTTAAGGAATTCTTAGTTGCTCCTTAGGCCCACCTAAGCTTGTTTGTTTCATTAGTGGATTAATATGCTAGTTTCTAAATATTTTTTATGGTAAGCCCTGCTTATTTGATGCAATATAAACTCTATCTTAGAACCTCTCCTTGATGTATTGATTGTTAGGTTAAGCCAAAGAGGTCTTGTTTCGATCTTGCCATTTGTACATGCCTATCAGTTTGCCTCAAATTTCTTTATAGTTTGATAGATGATGTCTAGGAGTTCCTATTACACAGCATTTTGTCACTGTCCTTGCAATTCCTCGTCCCGTACATTGGAGGACTATTCTCGTGACCTGTGAACAGTAAAATGTCCTGAAAACACCTTGATGGCATCCTTCTGCATAAGGGAGAGAATTCTCCTAGAGAAAATTTCCTCAGAAAATTAGTAAAAACATATGTTTGGGAATTGGAGTGAGCAGCCAGTTCATCACTCGCTCCGACCTGGGAAATTTACACTAAGCCCGTGCCACCTAGCGCTCTATCCCTGTGTATTTCCCACACCAAGCCTATGTAGGAATGTTTTTAAAAAATAAAAGGTAGAAGTTTGATTCTAAAAACTTCAGAATGAATCATCAAAAAGAGGTTGGGCTGTTTGGCTCCGGATCTCCCCATTTATGAAGTAGTTTTCCACCTCTCATGGAACCTTCCTAAGAGATAGGACTCTCCCCCATGATTATAGGGATCCTAACCTCTCCTTCTCCCTCTATAAAAGCCTGCCCTTTCTATTTGAAACCTAGCTGAACATTTGGGAAGAAAACTATAGCTGAGTGACTATTGAGAGCAGAGCTAAGGAGAACCCCGTAAGAGAGAGAGCCTTGTCTAAATTCCCGACAAGATTTGTGAGACACGCTCTGCTGGAAGCCCTGCTAAAGGAAGAACGCGACGTCGAAACTCGGTTGTAATCTTTCTTTCACATTTTAATATATTCTCAACTATGCTATTGGTTCCATCGTTGTATTTCTTATTTGTGTAATGCAATTTGATTGAATATTTTCCGACTGATTGATAGTTACATGGTTGAATTATTACTTTGTATGTCATCGTTTTTCTCTGCATATGTACAAGTGTCCGGATGTGGTGAGTGAAAATATTGTGATCTGTTAAGCTAGGAATGGGAAGCAACACTTCTTCTTCGACAACAGCAGCGTAGGACTTGAGGTAATCTATCCATCGTAGCTTTGTCTTTTGTAACTAGGAATCGATATCGTAGTGTGTTTTGTTTGTTGCTAGACCCACTCTAGGGCTAGTGGGATCACCTCTATCCATAGAGGGGATTTACCTCTCCAAAAAATTGGTGACTCCACTGGGGATCAGTGAGAGTTTTTCTTTCGTCCTTTAGGTCATCTTCCTAGTCTTTGCTAGCTTAGCTTTCTTTTCTGATTATCTTTGCTCAGTTTAAGACTTGTTCAGACCTAGAGGATCAATTTGAGCTCTATTTTTCCAAATTTCCACCTTTTCAAGGCTGGCTTGATTAGCATGGGTTCCAACCTGATAGTCACGCCATCCCCTGTTTGGCGCAGATTACAGCCAGACAGTCGTGCCAATTCCTATAGGTGCTAGGGTTTTCCCTGTTTTGGGGTTTTTGGTCCAAAGGTATCTATGGGTGTTTTCTTAACTTGATTTGAATTCTTTGGGTTTGGTTGTGACTGAGATTAGCCCTTATCCTTCGGTTTTTTGCCCTTTTTTGTCAGTTTTTCTTTTCAACCTTAGGTTTTCTAGGTGCTTCAGCTTGCTGAGCCTCCTGTGGGAGTTTCGGGTCCTTGGTTTCCCAGTAAACTTCATTTCTGCTTCTTTGCATTAATCTTCTTGGATCCATTTAAGTGATTACGTTAATTGAGTGATTTTCCTCTCTTTTGTTCATTTTTACTCTTGTCACTCCAGGCCTAGATTACACGGTTTTTTTGGGTCTCTTTTGATATTTTCTTTGATTTGAGGGATTTTGTCATTGGTTTGAGTCTTATCGTGCTTTCTTTGAGTTGAATGAAATTGTTTTGTTTCAGATCTCGCTTCACCATTCTCGAATTAGTGTTTTGATTCATTTTTCATATCATTTATTGCAGTTGCTCTGATATATTGAAAAACAAAAAAAAATCTTTTGCATTCTTGATTAGCATAGTGAAAATTGGAAAATATTTCGCATTTCTAGCATTATATAATTCTAGGAAAGAGCTTTTCAGTTTCATTAGCTTGCATCGGATTCAGTATTGGATGTTTTTGTATGTTCATATTGTTGCTATTACTTGGAAGCTATTAACTCTCTCGTAGATAACATTTCATTGAACGAAATATTATTTTATGGCATGTAGCTTGCATTTAGGGATTCATGAGATTCAACATTCGGTAGGACCTTGGAATTGAAACATAAATACAAGATCAACTTAAAATTTATTTGAATTAACCTAAGGCAACATTGAAACTTAACGCAATATTTAGTGGTCTAAGTTAGAGACGTGTTCCGACGTCTTTAAACCTAGCAGCTGTCGCTTTCCATCTGGTTTCAGATAACGATAGTACAGACTTGTGCTCCCCATACCGTCGAGTATATAAAGGGAGACCCATCTAGGTTGCAATCCTTTTATCCATAGGAAGTCGAGTCTGCCACCTTGTAACCGTGATACACCAAACACAACATTCGGGGAGATTACCTACACGTATTTCAAGTCCTTGGTTGATTTCTCTTTCATTTTATAACCAAGGTGTATATGGCAGTTCACGGGAACCTGGTACACCCTTCTACGTGGACTACCTGAGCAATCATTTTTTATCTTTACTGACTCCATAAACTTGAAAAGATCATCGAGAAATTTTACTTTCGCGCTCACTTAAAACTAAAAGGGACTAGAGTCATCTTTGACTGTTTCTTGACTCTTAAAACATCAAAAAACAAACTTTTGTTTCAATGTGGTAAAATAACTACCTACGATTACATGCCCATTAAAGATTGATTACTTGGCCTATTTTTGTTTTCCTTGGTTTTAATCCAAGAGTATTCATTTTTTGTCTCTTTCTCTTTTCTGGTGTGCTACAGTCATTGTGGCAGAACCGTCAATTTCATCTACTGGTAGTCCTTACATGGACGATTCATCTGAAACTTCTCAGGTCTCTGGTGCTGCTGAGCTTGAGCAGCCTGTCATCCCATCTGAGTATCCATTTAGAGAACCAATTGAGTTTCATTGGCCTCTTTCCAACGCTTGGTTTGGGTTTGGGGTCGGGGAACATTTCCCCCTCTTACATTGGGATCACCTTTTTTGGCTGTTGTCATACCTCCTAGCCCCCGTAATCTTTTGCAAGATCTTACGGTGGATTCAAACATGGATTCATCTGGTACTAGTGGCAGTGAGGGTATTCCAATTTCTGATGAAGGATACCAACTTTTCCTAGAAGACGTCCAACCATATCCTGCTCAATCTTCACCATCGGTCTCACTTCCAGCTGGATATAGGTCTTTAGGTCAGATCACAGCCGATATTGCCTCAATGGCAACATCAACTTCGTCAAGGGGTCCGGTTCTTCCATCATTAGGGATGTCGCCAACGACACCTGTCTCGTCAGCACCCTTTGTTACATCTGTCCCCACTAGGCCTACTATCTGTGTGGCTGCATTGGCACCGACTGTCACTGTTCAACCATCAGGAGTTTCAAATTTGGTAGAGACTTCGATTTCCATGGAAATCCCTGATGACCTTTCGCTGGAGGAGTATCGACTGGATGTTTAGTAGCAGAACTCCCAGGTTTATTAGTCCCCTCAGGATCCTTATTAGTCCTATTTTTCTCATTATGGGGTGGATGGCACCTTGATTTATTCACTTTCGTTCCAACATGATGAGCATGGCAACCCCATCTACTTGTCTGCTCCTGAGGCTTATAAGTTCCTCCCTGGTTTTATACCTACCTTGCCTGTGCAACCCTCTAGCCAAAAAGGACAACCCTTTCAGGGACAACCTTAGGTTCAACAAGGGTATGCTTTCGGCCCATAAGGACAACCCTTTTAAAGAAAACCTTTGGCCCAACAAGGGTATGCGTATGACCCACAAGGGCAACCCTTACAGGGACAACCTGCAGTCCAGCAGGGATTTTTTTACGGCCCACAAGGGCAACCTTACAATCCTCAAGGCCAACCTTTACGGCCTCACCCTGTGGTCCAACCAGGGCAACCTCAAGGGCCAGCAGGGAAACCATTATATCAACTGGGACCTTTATACGGTCCTGGGGGGGAAATCCATCCATCTCAACCATTGGTGCAACCTCAACAACCATATCTTCTGATTGGTCAGAACGTTGCATGGCCAGGGCCATCTTATGGTCCTTCCACAGTTCAACCTAGTTATCAGGCGCAACCTAGCCCACCCCAACCATCAGGCCAACCTGCTCAGCAGGGGCAACCTAGTGGCCCTCATTAGTCAGGTCAACTTGTTCAACTAGGACAACCTACACAACTTGTCAACCCTGCTCAGCCACCGCTCTATTCTATGCCACAGCCGAATCCACCTGTGTGCCGACTTATTCGGCTTAGTAAGACCCTACTTACCAGCAGCCCATTCGACCCCAAGGCAGTTATCACCATCAAGGTCAATATCGACTGGTTTACAACCCGCCTCAAGGTTCTTCTTATTACCCCCAACTGCCTAGCTATATTTATACTCCACAGAAAAATCCCCACGTTGCTCAATTGGGGCCCACATATACTCAAAATCAGTATCCTATTTATCAAACCTGTATCTTGGTTCTCTGCCGCCATATCAACCGAATTATCTGGCTTATACCCCTTATGGTTAGAATCCTTAGGGACAGAACCAATGGGGGCAGAATTATACTCAACCAGGGTGGAATATGGGTATGGGTCCTTATCGAGGACCTGCAATGCCTTTTAACCCTCAATTACCGTTCCTTGCCACGTTGGAGTTGCTAGATGTGTCCAAATTGACAAATGATCTGATTCTTCATAATCCTTATTGGCCTCTAGTCCCAATTAAGGTTCCTGGTGATTATCCCAAGTTTGAGGGAAAGTCTGGAGAAGACCCCCAAGCACACGTCATGACATACAATTTGTGGTGTTCTTCTAATTATTGGGTTGATGAATCTATCTGACTTCATCTTTTCCAGCGCACTCTCACTGGAGCTTTTGCTAAGTGGTACATCAAATTGCCTCGTGGCATCTTTCAAGATTTCAACACTTTTGCTATGGCATTCTTGACTCATTTCCAGTTGCTGGTTCATTATGAAGCCGGGACGCATCTCCTAACATCCTTGAAATAGGACCGAGCTACCCATATCTCGGACCACATTCATGAATGGAGATGATGTCATCACTTGATCAAGTTCGAAATTCTTGATCAACTTCTTACTCATTGGTTCACTACCTCTTTTTTCAACCATATTGTGAAAGATATCGCCATGGGGGAATGTGTAACCGAGGAACAAGCCATCGCTCGTGCCCAGTACCTTGATTTAGTGTACTCTCAATCGGGCACTTTGTATGATATCTTGACTGAAGCTCCACAGCCTGGGACCTCTAAAGCGCTAGCTACCCCATCAGTCGACGGCGTTATTGGTTCCGTGTCTCAGACTTCACGTAAGTCTTCCAATGGGAAGCATAAATCGAATTCTTCCAATACTTCTGCTCCTCAGGCTTCCCTAGATTCTAGTAAAACCACAGAGGTAAACATCGTTCAGGAAAATCCTACAAACAAGACTTCCAAAGGGAAAAATAAGGGCAAAGGCAAGGCCAAATCCAATGTCCCAAAACTGGAATCGTCTAAACCTCGTGCTGATGATGGTTCACAGCGAAAACCGAAGTATCCCTCCCTGATTTGTGAAGAAGATCACTACACTAAGGATTGTCCGCGACGATCCGAGGTTAGTCAACTTCTTAAAGGCGCAAAAGGAACTCTGGTAGTCCTTAAAGAACCTTTCCCATCTCAGCAGACCCAGATGGTCAATCAATCAACACCATCTGCGTCGTTCACCTCTCAAGTTTTCATGATGAACGGTTCTGCACCTATTTCCATCGATACTCGGTCTAAAGATTATGCCAGATCACGTCAAGCATCTGGGAAAGAGGTCGTTGATGGTAATCCTCCCCCACTTGCCTTTGGTCCCCTTGAAATTGAGAAGCCCAGTGCTGAACCCATTATACGGCCACCTTCTAAAGGTGTTCTCCGGAAGTCTTCCTATAATCCTAATGCCTGTGCTGCTCAACATTATAGTATTGTTGAGGATTTAGTGCAGGCTCCGTCCGCGATGTTCGTGTTGGAAGTCCTCTAGAATTGTCCATCTCAACGAAAAGCGTTGTTATCTGCGATCAGCGGTATCGATCCTGCCGATTCTAGTCTTCTCACTTTCGACTTAGAGAATTTCGTCCCCCGACTTGCGCACTAGATTATGCTTGTTATACAAGTCGGTATTAACGGTCTCAACATCCATAGGGCTGTAGTGGATGAAGGTGCATCTAACTGTGTCATGTCATCTGCTTGCTAGAAGGCTATTGGCTCTCCAGCCCTTAATTCATCACCCAATTCCCTTGAGGCATTCGATGGAAGTGAATCAAAACCCTTAGGTGTTTTCACTAGCTTACTGATCACATTGCAAGGAAAGACTTTCAACGTTGAAGTAGAAGTCGTTGATGCCAAAATCAACTACAATATTCTACTCAGTCGCAGTTGGACTCACGCTATGTTTTGCATTCCGTCCACCCTCTTTCAACTTCTGAAGTTTCCACATAAGGGAAAAATTATTACTGTCGATCAGTTGTAATTATTTACCTCATCTTCCGAGAACAATGTGCCATACGTGGATCAAATTCCTAATCCCCCTGATAGCATAGGGCCAGGTCTTTTCAAAGATCCCTCTCTCATGGGTATTTTTCCCTTTCCACCAACCAATACCATTCAAGTCAATATGATCTCTCGGTCAGATGACCCTTGGATCATCCCTTCACCTGAATAGGTTGATTCATTTTGAGATTCGATGCCGCTTAGTCCCATCGAGATCAATTATTGTGAGCTAACGGCTGCATCTGATTCTCTCCCTCCTGAAGCTGCTCCTTTGAGCATGTCCCTCGACATGTATTCTCAATCCCCTTGGCTCAGTGATGCAGATTTGCCGGATCCTTTGAAAGAAGTGTTTCCATCCAATGAGGCTATCATGGAAACCATGTCTCTCGAGGATCTACCGTGGAGCGATGGGAATCGTTGTTCCTCATTTATGCGTTGCCTCGGGGCCATGTCTAAATGTCTTGAGTGCTTCACATCCCAAGTTACTTCTCCGCCACTTCAGATGCCCATTTTGACTCATGAAGTCTTTGCGGAAGGTAACTTGGGGAATATTACTCAAACGATGCCTATTGACATATCCATTAAACCAAGGATCGTTGAGAACATCCATGTGGGAGTCACTTACTCTTCAGAGGAAGTCCAAGTGTACACTAGTCTCTTTCGCGAATTCTGTGATGTTTTTGCATGGTCTTATGAAGAAATGCCTCGAATCAACCCTAGTATTGTGGTGCATGAGATTCCCACCTACCCAGGTGCGAAGCCTATTTGCCAGCGTCTTCATCCCATGCATCCTCGAAAAGCCACCGCTATTAAGGCTGAAGTTGAGAAACTTATTAAAGCGGGTTTCATTTATCCAATTCCCCTGACTGAATGGGTTTCTAATATAGTTCCTATGGATAAGAAATAGGGTGCCATTCGTGTTTGTGTTGATTATAGTGATATCAATCGGGCCTATCCTAAGGATAATTATCCCACCCCGTTTATCGATCAGATCATTAACGATTGTGCGGGAAGTGAAATTTTCTCCCTTATGGACGGTTTCTTTGGCTATAACCAGATTAACATTCTCCCTTCGGATCAACACAAGACCTCTTTTATTTTCCCATGTGTAATGTTCACATATAGGAAACTCCTGTTCACCTTGAAGAATGCTGGGGCTACATTCTAGCGCGCCATGTCCTATGCTTTTCATGATATTCGGCATATTGTCCAACCATACTTGGATGACCTTCCGGCTCATTCAGCTGCGCAGAAAGACCACCCGGAACATCTTTTTCAAATATTTCTTCATTGTAGATGCTAAAATATTAGGCTCAACCTGCACAAATGCGTCTTCTGCATCGAATCTAGTAGACTCTTAGGGTTTATCATGTCTAAAGATGGAATTCGCCTTGACCCTCTTAAGGTTGAGGCTATTTTCAGTCTCCCCTCCCCGTCTTCATTACATCAGCTCTAGAGTCTTCAAGGGAAAGCCAATTTCCTATGTCGTTTCATGCCAAACTATGCTGAAGTAGCCAAAGGATTTACACGACTTTTAAATCAGGACGTCCCTTTCTGTTGGGATGAGATTGCCTAGAAGTCTTTCGATAGACTTAAGACGTTTCTTGTCAACACTCCGCTATTGCATCCTTCAAATTACCATCATGATTTCACCCTCTACCTAGTTGTTGCCTTCAGTACGATCGCCATGGTATTGGTCCAAGATGATGATGACGGTAATGAACATGTTGTTTACTACCTGTCTCAGAACCTTCTCGACCCTGAAACACGTTACGCACATGTCGAGAAGTTATCATTGGCTACGGTCTAGGCCATCCAACATTTTCGTCATTACATTCTTTTACGCACGGTGACCGTGATTTCTGACTGTAACCCCATGACTTATATTCTGTCACGGAAGTTGTTGGGGGGAAAATACTCAAAGTGGATTGTCATCCTCCAAGAGTTTGATTTTTAGTTCACTACAGCCAAATCGAACAAATCACTTGTGTTCGTAGATTTGATTTGTTCTCTCCCTGCCAACTCTGCTCCTTCTTCCTCTGAAGATCATATACCGGATGGAACTCTCTTCCTAATCAGCACCCTCGACCTGTGGTATGGTGATATCATCGTGTACCTCCAAACGTCTACTTTTAGGTCTGAACTAAAAAAATATGCTTGACGTCAAATTCAACATCAATTTCAACCTTATCGTATCGTTGGGGATACCCTCTATCGTGTTGGATTTGATTATGTACTTCGCCAGTGTATGACCCTCGAGGAAGCAGAAAATATTTTAAATGACTACCACAGTGGCACCTGTGGTGGTCACATGTCTGGTTATGCCACTGCACAAAATATCCTTCGTGCTGGCTACTTCTGGCCGTCTATTTTCAAAGATTGCATTTTTTCAGTACGTAAATGCCATGCGTGCCATGTTTATCAATGCAAGATGCATGCGTCGCTTGCTCCACTACACCCTGTCATTAATTTTGGCCCTTTTTCCAAATGGGGCATAGATTTTATGACATGTAACCCTCATTCGGCTGGGGGCATGCCTATATTATCGTTTTTGTCGATTAATTTACGAAATGGGCTGAAGAAATGCCTACACTGGCCGCAGATGGTAAGACAACGGCACAGTTCATATTCAATCATGTTATTGCTCGGTTCGGTGTTCCTCAAGCCATCATCACTGATCATGGTTCCCATTTTCGGGATTATATGATGGCAGAGCTGACATCTAAGTTGGGTCTGCGTCATGACAAATCAATGTCTTACTATCCCCAAGCTAATGGCCAAGTTGAAGCTGTGAACAAGGTCCTTGTTACAATGCTTCAATGAAAAATTAGGATCCACAAATAAAACTGGTATCCCATGTTGTTCTTAGCTCTCTGGGCTTACCGAACATCGATAAAAAATGAAACCGGGTTTACCCCATTTCAATTGGTATACAGTCTGGAAGCCACACTTTCGATTGAATGTGAAATCCCTTCACTTAAGTTAGCTATGGAATTACTGCCTAATACTTCGCCTAAAGAAGAACGTCTCCTCTATTTAGAGATATTGGATGAAACTCGTCGCTTGGCTGCCTTGGTCATCGAAGCACAGAAGAAGCGAGTCAAAGCCCATTTTGACCAATCAGTTTCTCCTCATTCTTTCATTGAAGGCGATCTCGTTCTTCTATATGAACAAGCTCATGATAAGTTGGGGGTAGGAAAATTCCAACCCATGTGGCATGGGCCCTACATCGTTAAACGTGTGTTGCATAATGGGGCTTATGAGCTCATTGACTATGAAGGGTGTCCTTTATCGCAGCCTAGAAATGGGTTGTATCTGAAAAAATATTATGCCTGAATTATTCATGCGTGATATGTGTTCATAGGTGATTGTTTTCATTTTGTGTGCATGCTTTGGCATGATGTTCTTTGTGAGATTTTTCTGCTTATTTGGGTCTTTTTTGCTATGCAAATGTCTATTTTCCCTTATGTTAGTTTTGTGGATGGTGCCTCCTGCAGTACCATGAACTTGTCTTCGGCAGCCTAGGTAATTTATGATCCTAATGGTGAGTTAATTAAATTACAAGGTATTTGTTTGGGACCAACCACAAACAATGTCGCTGAATATAGTGCAGTTTTGGAACTATTAACCGAGGCAGTCAACCTCGACATACACACATTGCTTATTAAGTTGGATTTGCTACTTGTTCTTCTTCAACTGAATGGTCATTATTTGGTTCGAAGCCCATGCATTTTGAGATTGCATTTGCGTATTCGTTTACTTGAACGAAATTTTGATTTCATTACATATCAAAATATACCAAGACGAATGAATACATTAACAGATGCAATAGCTAACATGGTGTTGGATAGACATTTGCGCAATTTATAAAAACATCATCATATGTACATAGACCCATGTAGAAAATAGATATATATATATATATATATATATATATATATATATATATATATATATATATATCATTTATTTACAATCCGTGTGCATCATAAAACCCACAAAAAATAATATATGTCTGTTTCGGTTACATCATGAGACAACATGTCTCTAAAAAATGTGCAGAAGTAAAGCCTAATGCCTAGTCGGGGTGGTGCTCATGATAGCATGTCATCGCCAGTACCAGCCACCTTAGTAAGCGGTGGATACAGCTTGGCACTCCTACAGTGTGCCTCTGATAAGCTCGAGGTACGTCATCAAAGCAGACATAATCTGGGACCCCACGGGTGATTCCCTCCAGGTTCTGCACTAACTCCTCATCAATGACCTCGCCCTGAGGATCGAAGTCACGAGGAGTCTGCCTCGCTATTGGAGACATACCAGCAGGATGCTCTGGGCCAACATATACATCCATATCAGATTAACTGTCAAAACATGCATATATACTAAAAAATCATAAAACTCATAAAAATAAAAAAATGAGTCTTACCAAGTTCTTCGTCCCAATCCTCCCCTTCCAGGAGTGGGAGGTCTAGGTCTCTGATAAAGTCTGTGCCAGCATAGGGCTAATCCTCCACAACGATCAGCTTTCATTTAAGCCAACCAAAAAAATTTGGCCTCCCTGACATCTTCTAGCCACCCCCTGCTCTGGGCATCAGTGCCACCCATCGGGCCATCCGTGGCTCTCTCAGTGGTGGCTCTGTGACTATAGCCTCTTGGCGCTGAAATATGGGTAATCGTTCCAGGAAGAATGATACCAGAATCGACCCATACCCAAACTACTTTAGTTTGGTCTTCTTGCATTTGGTGAGCTTTCGTTTGATGTTCATGGTTACAGCCTCAGCCCAGTCGAAGATGGTCAGGTTCATACACTCTGAAGTAAGAAGTAATTGCATCTTTGTGGCCTCGTGCAGTGCCTGCAACCCTGCAACCCACATAATGGTGTGTAGCACTAATCCCAGTGCTAGATCAGGGACAGTATGAATGTCCACTTTACCTCTCCCTGTTCCTTTGCGTGCCCCTAGGCACACCCTATTCATGACCATTGTCATGCTTTCCCCTGAAGGCTTGGTACCAATCATAATAGGGACTGGACCCCTGTGTGACAGTCCAGTGATGAAATATACATCAGATACTTTGAGCTCAAGCTTTTGATCCCGAAGTATGAATTTCTCCTAATCTTCATCCCAAATGCTGATAAGATATTATAGCAATTCAGGCTGAGCCTGGAGACATGGCGTCAAAAAGAAATTTTTTAGCCCGCAATTCCTAAGAGCATTCATACATTGCTTGTTCATATTCTTCGCCATGTTCTCTCTCTTTCCATTTGATAACCATATTTTTCGCTTGATAGATGCATCAATCAATCATTGGAACATTGTAAGCCCCCTTGGGTATTCAAATTTACATTCAATTGGTTGCATTTTTTTGAAATTTGATGCGTATTTTGAGTTGCGCCATTGGAAATTTTTTTTTGCTAATAGTCGCACCAACTGGTGAAACACCTGTATAAAACAGGGAGGTTTGGCATGGGTCCATGCCTGAAACCCGTGCCAATCGCGAAGCCCTAAATTTTAACAATCCTCCCCTAAGGGGCCTTAAATAACAATAAAATGCAGTAAAATGTAACTTAAAAGATGGCAAAAGAGGTCGGCTCTTACCTAAACTGAATGAAATTCGATTTGGTCCATTGGATTGATCACACTCGTTTCTTGAAGATCGAAGAAGAAATGGGTCACTGTTGCTCTGCAAAGAGGTAAAAGTGAAAAGTAAATATTTTTTACCACTGTTGGTCTTTTATAACTTTTCAAAGTCCTAAAATATATTTTAAAACATATTTGTCGATATATTTTCATATTATTTTCATGGAATATGTTTTACACACGTCTTTTTGTGCAGTGACAGGTTTTTCATGCAGTTTTGACGAAGAGATGAGTTGTAATTTATACTTTTTTGGACTCGGTAAAAACACGAAAAAGTCACTACTGGAGTCACCCTTCAACTCTTTTCTGACTCTCTAAAACTGAAAAGATTGTTGAGTCGCTTGTCGTTTTGAGCTCGTTAAATTGGCTGCGAAGCGATATCTACCCTTCATACATTTATCCCTTTTTCAGGCTGGGATAGATTATTTACGAAAAAGGAATACCCTAGTCTATCACGACTAGGAGGTTCTCTCAGACACAGTTTTATACCTTTTCGGATCTGAGGGACTATTTACAAAAAAGGATTTACTGGAGTTTTCTTTTTCGCTGTCTTTTCAAACTCTCTAAATATGAAAAGATGCTGAGTTATTCCTTTGTCAGACTCGTTAAAAACTGATGACATCGGACTCTGTCGCAATGACGTTAATCGAGTTCCTCCTTCCTAGGGCTTGTAAAATATACTAGGTTGGATTTGTCCGAAGGAAAAACTTACATCGCAAGCACATGTTATCCCCTTCAAGCTTGTTTTCAAAAATAATTGGGGTACTCGCCAGAAATGGTGGGGGAAAATGCAACCAAAATTGTAGTCGTGTTGGCAGTATGTCGCTCTTGAACATGGCACTTGTCTACATTTGTGTCGGGTTGGGGACATCTCATCTCGTTATCTACTTGCTTCCATGGGTTTGGGTAATCTATTTTGACCACTCATCTGCTCTTTGCCATGTCACCATGACCTCATATCCCTTGATTTCAAATACTGCCAAATCTAGTGTCATGTCGCTGATATGTTCAAGAGAAGTTGGCCTCTGCAGTTTTCAACCTCCCTCTGATTCTCTGTTGGTCTTGATTCACAAACATCATGTTCCTCTATCTCTCGTCAATGATGTGGGAAAAATTATGGCCCACCTTCGATCAAGGTCCCTTCCTGTCGACTCCATCTCATTATCCAAGAAGTTGATCTAGAGACTCCCTTCAGGTACCTTGGAGCCTGCATGCCTCAATGGCAGGTTCTTCACATTCGACGCAAGGTTTTCATTATTGGCCTTCAATAGGATGATTCTGCTGGTATTCGACGCCAGATCACTGTTCACATTTCGTGGATTGTACCTTTTTGTACCTTGAGAGCCATCATCATTTTTGGTGGTTTCTCTTGCGTCTGTTAACAATTTTCATCATTTTCTGGTAATCAGACGATGTTCTTGCATGTTCGACTTTAGCTCATTTATTCGCATGCTCGAACTTGTACTTTGTTCGGGTCGAGATGGAGTGCAAGACCCTTGATTTTGTTTGATGAAGTCCAGGCTGTGGGTTCTTTGTGGATTATTATGACGTATTACATGACTCTTTTGATTGGATGGTTGCAACCATATCTGAGTCTACTTGTTGATCCTTATTTTGCTAGATGGCTGCATCCATACCTTGGATCTCGGTTTGAGTATGCTTTATTATGGATAGCTGTGCCCATACCACATATCATGTATCAGAGATATCAGTTGTATTTGTACTTGCAGGTCTTCTGACGACAGTGTTTTCAGTTGAACACATTCTCATAAAGCATTTCACCCCTCCCTCTCTCTCGGACCTCATGCTTTAGGGGGCATATGTTACATAGCATTTTGTCACCGTCCCTGCAATCCCTCGCCCCGTACATTGGATGACTATCCCCATGACCTGTGAATAGTAAAATGTCCTGAAAACACCTTGATGGCATCCTTCTGCATAAGGGCAAGAATTCTCCTGGAGAACATTTCCTCAGAAAATTACTAAAAACATATGTTTTGGCATTGGCGCGAGTAGCCAGTTCATCACTCGCACCGACCTGGGAAATTTACACTAAGCCCGCACCACCTAGCGCTCTGTCCCTATGTATTACCTGCGCCAAGCCTATTTGGGAATGTTTTTTAAAAATAAAATGCGTAAGTTTGATTCTAACAACTTCATAATGAATCATCAAAAAGAGGTTGGGTTGTTTGGCTCCGGATCTCCCTGTTTAGGAAGTGGTTTTCCCCCTCTCATGGAACCTTCCTAAGAGATAGGACTCTCCCCCATGATTATAGGGATCTTAACCTCTCCTTCTCCCTCTATAAAATCCTGCCCTTTCTATTTGCAACATAGATTAACATTTGGGAAGAAAACTATAGCTGAGGGACTATTGAGAGCAGAGCTAAGGAGACCCCATAAGAGAGAGAGCCTTTTCTAAATTCATAACAAGCTTTGTGAGACACACTCCACTGGAAGCCCTGCCAAAGGAAGAATGCAACGTCAGAACTCGGTTGTAATATTTCTTTCACATTTTAATATATGCTCGACTATGTTATTAGTTCCATCGTTTTATTGCTTATTTGTGTAATGCAATTTGATTCAATCTTTTTTGACTGGTTGATAGTTAAATGGTTGAATTATTATGTTGTATGTCGTAGTTTTTCTCTGCATATTTACAGGTGTCCAGACGTGGTGAGCAAAAGGATTGTGATTTGTCAAGCTAGGAATGGGAAGCAACACTTCTTCTTCAACAACAACAGCGTAGGACTTGAGGTAAGCTATCCATCGTAGCTTTGTCTTTTGTAACTAGGAATTGATATCGTAGCATGTTTTGTTTGTTGCTAGACCCACTCTAGGGCTAGTGGGATTGCCTCTATCCATAGAGGGGATTTACCTCTCCAACAGTTCCCTCTTCATTTATTAAATCTATTTGTCTTCTTATATGTTTTCAAATCTTGAAAGTAGAATCATTGAAGTTAGATAAGTTTTCTTGCTTCCTTTGATCCGTTGGATTATTCATCTTGAATGTTTATTTGTTTAAAGTATTGTCATTGAGTAAATGGTGTGCCCTATCTCATGATTATTATATTTTTCTTATTAGTATTTAAGACCTTCTTGTTCATGGGTATTTGACAAAGGATTCTTAAATGCCCTTTGCCCTACCTTGTTTCACAAACTTAATGTCCATTTCACCTCACACATAAAATTTAAAGATCCATTGACTACACTAGGTTTTCCCTGTGATGTACTCCGATTCATTATTGAGATATCAATGACTTCATAGACTCCATAGCCAAATTGATTTGATGACCTCTCACTCCATCTATCCTACTTAATCATCTTACCCAACCAAACAAAAAACAAACCCTACACTTAACAACTAGCCTAAAATCAACCATCTAAAGCGAACAAGTTCACATCCTTCCCACATAATAGAGAGAGCCCTCTTTGAGTCCAGGAAGGCTAGGTCCTAGGGCTCCAAATACTAGTCTGATGTTACCCTGTGCATTTTGTCTACCAATCTGAAAAATCATGGGACACTAACATAATGGCAATCATGGTGGGACATTCTAAGTTAATGACAACCTAAGTACTCCTAAGAACTTTAGAGGCCCTTGAAAAGTAGAAAATCCAATGAATCTACCACCTCATCCCCATTACTAACATAATGGAGATCACGGTGGGAAAGAGTACATAATACCCTAAAAACTCTTATAGACTCATTTAACCCTCAGTTAGGCTTATAAAATCAACTAATAGCCAAGATTAGACCCTGTTTGTTTCATCATCCTATAAAAATGATGACCCAATTGTAGTACACTCATAAAAACTATAGGGCTACATATAGGAAACTTAGAAAACCCCAAAACATCCATAGATTGGTTTCTTTTCAGTTATTGCTGGTGGACCATACCCATATATCTTCAAAACAACTAAAAATATCCACCTAGAAACGCCACTAGCCTCTAGTAGGCCTATTACTTCACTAGTTCTCATAGACTCACCTGGAAATGCATCAAGCAATCCTAATCATGCTGATGGTGGAAAGCAAAGTTGAAATCCTCCACTTGGCGACTCCATAACTCTCAATAGACCTAATGACTCCACCGGTAGAAGACTCTACACTGGTTGAAAAGACACAGTGACCCTTTATGATTTACAAACATGGATCCAAGGATACAAAGGATATATGCTCCAATGAAGAGAGATCATATCCCTGGATTCCCACACAAAATGCCTCAAATAAATTGGATGAAAAACTTACCTATATTTCAAGATGAAAAGTGCAATGAACCCTTGTTACATCTCATCAAATTTCATATACATGTATGGAGGTTAAAGGTGAATGGCATGAGGATTGCCTCATGAAAATGTTTATGGCAACTTTAGAGGGTAAGGCAAGAGAATGGTATGAATGGCTAAAACCAGGCAGCTTGTTTTCCTTGAAATATTTCCACAAGGTTTTTTATGAACATTATAAAGAATATTGTCCATATTTATCATTAGTTGAAATTTTTTGTGATCAATCTAAAGATTTCATACAACACATTGTAAACATTGATGAAGATTTAGGGAATTGGCATCTTGAAGTTTTATTAGAAGAACTCCATGCATTTCATTCTCAAGATAGCTATCATGACAACCTAGAGGAGTTAGTTGAGGAAGAACCCAATCAAGAAATAGAGGAAAACCCACAGGGTCTCTATGAAGGCACAAGTGATGATTCACCATCTCTTCTAGGGGAGGCTCAAGAAAACATTCAACCCCAAAATCAGCCTTCACAAGAGAAAGAGAACTGATGTACTTCTATCCAAAAAAAAAAGAAAAATGCCTCCTCTTTTGACTGAAGAAGAAATAAATCAGATGCTAAACATACGGCCAGCCTCTAAACCTTCATATGAACCAAAAATTTCTGGTCTTTCTCCTACTAATCATATCTACCATAAATCAAAATGTGAACTTGTAGATCAATTCAAAGAAAAAAAATTTGATAATCCAATTTGCTTGATTGGTAACACTACTTATTTTGATGATTTCCCAAATTTTGATCAGTGTGACGATAGTCATGTGCTCCAAGCAAAATCTAACCTTGCAGAGCCATCAGTAGTTGATTTGTGGGATGAAGTTCACTATCATCAGCTTGAAAAAAGTAATCAACCAATACAGGTCACCTATGACATTGTTGAGGAAAGCCTTGAAAGTTTAGAAGCAAGTGAGGAGTCTCTGACTCTTTGCTCTACTTCACTCCTGTCCATCAGAAATAACTTTCATGTAATTTTAAATCAACAATATTTCAGTTTTGATGTTAAGGTTGAGGAGGATGATGAACTTCTTGAGCAAGTTTTCAATTAGAAGCCTTGTCCTGAAATGGTTGAGGAAATAATTTGGAACATGGAATCCTCCTTAATTCCATATCTGCAACCACCAAGTTCCATTGAATTACAAATTGAAAATGAAGGCATAGAAGTTGATAATCACATGAGAGTTGTTGTACTACCTTCTCAAGAAGATTTATTCCCAAAGAGTGCTCCTACTCATCAAAATGATGGCCTTCACAAAGAATTCAACTCACTCTATAAAAGCAGATTAGGTTTGTTAGAGGAAAAAATTGCAATATATGATGAGTTTGATAGTGCAGATGATCATGAGGAAGAGATGGAGTGTCTTTCCCAAAAGAGTCCCAACTCTAGCCAAGTGGAGGAATAATTAGTCCTGGATCAAGCTCATTTTCTAAATACTCACATTCAGGTATTGTTTCAAGATCCCTTTGCTGATTTGTTAGAGACATTTGAAGAGGGAGTAAAACATGTCAAGAGCAGTTTGATGTATAATTTCAAGAACATTTTAGGCACTACTGTTCAAACACAAATGAGGTGGGAGTGGCCTTTTGATTTTTTCAAAACACTCCAAGAGCTAAACCAATATCCCTCATGGAATCATCTGCTTGATTGGTTGTATTGGAAGAGAGAGTTCACCAGATAAATGTATATCATGTATAGGTTAGATTAGGATAGATAGGTGAGAAAATAAACTCAGCTCTATCAACATCTTTCTACCTTTAGTTTTAGATTCTTTTGACCAAAAAGAGAGAAAAAAAACTCAAAACATAGAAAGAAGGAAAAAGAGGGCAGATTTGAAAAAGACGTATAGCCCCATAACCAAAAAATAGTAATACTGAAAGTGTGCAAGGCTAAATGGCACTGGTGTTTCAAAAAGAAGATCTTGTTTCAATCATCTAGCCTAATCATGGCTGAAACATGTTTTTAATTTTGTGTTGATAAGTTAGTGAAAGAGAGCTTGTTAAATCATTCAAACTTGATTTCTCAAAAATGATAGATTAGGAATGAAGGATACTGGTTCCACATGCTCAAAACTGAACCAAAGAGAAATATGGGGATGCATAGCTAAGGATAGATCTCAACCCTCATTTTTCTAGTTTTGTTTATACAAAAATAATGTTTGTGTGCAGCTTGTCCTAATGAAACAACCCATGGTAAGTCAGATTTCCTAATCCTAATTTAAACCATGCTTTCAATTTAATGTCAATAGCTTAGAGAATGAAGCTATCATATAGCCTAATCTTGAGATTCAGTTAGTCCAGGTACAGAACAAAAAGAGTTCACTAGCATAATTTGAACTCTTGGAAGTGATAAGGCTAGAAGTAGGTAGTTTGTTTTGCTTTCAAAAGAAGAAAATGTCAAGGGTTTGCCAGTCCAAGTGAACCCAAGGAAGAAAAAATGCTAGGAAAATTAAGCTAGGTAGGTAGAGATGAGTTTGAAGCTAACATTTCCTTCAAATTTTTAGATCATAGCTTCAAGAGAAACATCAGCAAATGAAAGAAGAAAAATCTGCCCAATGGATGAGGCACTGGTATTCGTAAACCCAGAGATATGAAGTTCTGGACACCTCCTAAAAATGATTTTCCATCCCCAAGTGGAGCCACTGTTATTCATCAATAATTTTCACTATCCATAGATGACTAATTATTGGTTATATATTTCTAAAAACAAAATTCCATGAACATTGTGAGTTTTAGAAATCTCACTGCCTTCATTATCCTTAGAGAAATGTTTTTTACTATCCTACCATTTTTCCATTTCATGATCACCTCATAACTCCTACATACTCCAAATGGCTTGTGCCTCTCATTTTGATCCGTTTTCCTACCCATAATCTCATTACTCTGTTTATCCCTTGCCTATGACTCCATTGTCCATCTAAGGTTTTTTAGGGCATTTTTCTTGGTTTCATGAATTCCATGGTTAAATCATCAACAAGGCTTGTATATTGATGCTCTTACACTTCCTCCTATCCTTAATATACCTTCATAAACACTTCCCATCACTCCTATCCCTCAAAATCACCGTTTCTCTACAAATCCTAGCCTATTGCTACAATTTGACACTTTTCGAGACTAGGCCAATGTTTTTCCCTTTTGGACCCCTTCCCCTCACTCAATCCTTCAAATTAAAATTTCCCCTATTCTCTAACATCCATCCCTATTCCCAAAAATTTCCCCAAGAATTTAGACAACCCTTAACCCCTTCATTCCCCTCCCTCTACAAGGCAGTCCTAAATCCCTTGTTTTGCCAACACCGAACCCTAATTTCCCCTTCCAACTAAGCTAGGGTTTGCTATGGAAAGGAAGCATAGGAGAAAAGGATTGATATGATAGATCATATCAGCAAAAATAAATCCATACCAACTCATAAACATCAGGCCTCCATCATTTTCCAAGAATTCATTCGAAGGGCAAAGTCATTTGCCACACCTAGGGCCATTTTTTCTTAAAAAAATGTTTATGGAAAAACAGAGATGAATTTGGAAAATGTGAGAGAGCTTTCTATCCATTATAGGTCCAAGAAGAAAAACCTCCTTCATTTTTTACACAGGTATCATGGTTTGGGAGCAATGTAAAAAATACAGGTGTCACGAGAGAATTTTTGCACTGCTGGAGTGACCTTGGGGAAATCAGTTTTTCTTACAGCTGGAGTGTCCAAATGACTTTATTGATGAGTAAAATGAAAAATATACTTGAATATATTTCCAATGAGCTATCAGGAGCTCAATTTTAAATTGAGTAAGACATCCAAAAGTGGCCTGCGTCAGCACTCTGCATTTCTGCACCATCATTTAGAACGTTTTGACCAGGCTTGGGAGAATCAACTTTTGGCAGGTCAAATCAACTCCAATCAGAAAAAAAGAGGTATATTGGGAAATTATATAGGATAAGGTTTCCAACAATCTATTTTGGGCCCAATTTGGACAACTAGAAGGTCTCCAAATTCCCTATGAAAAATGGTGCTGCGCTCCTAGGAGGTGGTGTTGCACTCTTGGCCAGCAGGGCCTCCTCAACCCTAAAAACACTCAATTCACTCCCAGAATCTTGCTGAAGGTCTTCCAGGCATATTAAAGGTTAAGTAACATCACATCAACCCATTTCCAAGCATGAATTGAAGATTTCTACAAATTATAAATGAAGAAGGGAAAAAGCCCTAAAGCCTAAAGTTTGAGAAGGTAGGCAAAGAAGTGAAATAAAGACCATAAATCTCCATGATGATAGGAGGCAGAAGGTTTTCAAAGGATATCTGAAGGTGACCTCCATGATTTGCCAAGATAAAATGGGTTTTGATCCAGGTGGATATTGGTGGCCACCCGCCTATTCCACTTGGGGCCCCACCATTGTCTGTTTCAGTTTTTTCAGAACTTACTATTTTTAGCAGTTTTTCGTGTCCCGAACTTCCGGAGCCATTTTGAGGCCCCAAACAGAGATAGTATGCCGAAGTTACATCCCTGGGAAGTTGAAACACCAATTTACCCAAATGGGGCCCATATTTTTGGCGCTTCATCTCCTAGGGTTAGGTTTTTGGAAGCTTAGAGTTCTCCATTATTTATCCATAATAAGTAGGCCCTTGAGCCTCATTGTAACATAGTTCAGAGGTCTGTAGCTGCCACATCTCTTCCCAGAGATTCGCTACCAGCACCCTAGATATTTTATTTCCATCATGTTTCTGTGATTTGATATTAATTAAATGAAGCCTTATTTCCACTGTATTTCTATGTTTATGGTTATTTATGTAGTCTATTGTGTTCCTGCATAAATCTGGATCAGGTTTTCACTACATCAAAGAGACAAATTGTAAAGAGTATCAGTATAAGGGAGCCTAAGATTTCAAATGCAATCAAAGTTCTTCAAAATGGTCAAGATAAGGAAAGCATAAGGTAAAGTATCAAAATGGAAAATCATGCTAACCATGAAATCCCTGTTGGGTGACTAAAGTTTGTAAAAATCCAAACACATGACTAAAGGATCAAAGGAAAATGTGTTATAGGCACCTGTAGAAAAAGACAAAAAAATGTCAATAAAGGGTCAAAGGCTTGAAAAGAAAACATTGGTAAAGTGGATTTGACATTTAAATCAAAGTATTCGAACCTATAAAGGCCCTTTCCACCCTTCAACAAATCATTTTTTGTTACAAAGGTCATCGAAGAAACACTCAGAGCGAAATTTGTGAATTTTCGGCAAGTTCGGGCAAGTCTGCCCTGTGCTACGCACCTGGAATCTTGCGCTAAGCTCCTGGAGGTGTCTGCTGTGTAAAGTTTAATTTTTTGCTACGCACCTGGGGTTGCATGTTATGCATTTGCTCCGTGCAGACCCAGCAGCTAGAGACCCAACAAAACCGGCACTGCGCGTTCAGCCCAGCAAATATGTTTAAGCCCTGCACAGCGTTGCGCGTGCAGACTTGTCGACTATGCGTGTAGCCTTGCCGACTGTGCGTGTAGCCTTGCCGACTGTGTGTGCAGCCTTGCTGACTATGCATGCAGCCTTGCCGACTGTGCGTGCAGCCTTACTGATGATGCATGAAACCCTACACGGCGTTGCACATTCAGCCACCCAACTGGCCCAGTGCTACGTGCCTGTACTTTTTCTTCTGCTAGGAAGGTTTTCTCCAGAAGATCCTGCCCTCAATCTGCTCAAAGCTTCTCAAATCCTATGCTTGGGTGCCTCTTGGAGATTGTCATAAGAGGTATTTAGAATGATTTCCACCCTTTGAAATTGTTTTAAGGGTTTAACTTAGAGCCTAAGGTACCTTCACAACTAGTTTTGGCATATCAGTGGTTTTGCATTCATGATTACTTGGCCTTATCATTTTGCCCAAATTATCCCTTTTCACTCCCCTTCACTTACAAATCACTACCTTTCTCATCATCATCTCACCCACCTTCCTCAATTCGTCCATCACCCCTCACTGACCATGAATCATCCTCTCCACATGAATCCTCTCCTCAAGAAAACTTCTCACCATCATCTTCTCCTAAAAGTATCAGAACAAGAAGAGAACAATGACAAAGATAAAAATGAAAATGAAGAAAGTGGTGATGATAAGGAAGAAACAAAGGACGGTGAGGAAGGAGGAACAAGTGAGGAAGAAGAAACACATGATGAAGCAGAAAATGACAGTCATGAGGAAGAAAATGATGAGGAGGAGGATGATGATGAAATTCAAGAGACATGGGTAGATTATGAAGAAAAAGACAGTTTAGAACTAAAAAGCAGTGATAAGGAAGACAATCTAGAGGATGATGAGGACAAAGGAAATGGGAAAAACAATGAAGAAGAAGAAGAAGGCAGTGAGTCAAATAATGAAGAAGAGATAGATGATGAAAAGACAGAATTAGAAGAAGAAACAGAAGCAGATATTGAAGAAGAAACAGAGGCATATATTGAAGAGGAAATAGAGAAAGATAATGAATAAAAGGGAAGTAGGTTTGACAAGGATGAAGATGAAAAAGGTGAGGATAATGTAGAAAACAAAAGGCAGCATGAATATAGATGAAGCAAGTGAAAAAAATGCAGAAAGATAATGAAGCAAGCATAAGTGAAAAAGAAAACGTTCATGACAGTCATAAAAATAGTGAAGGCAGTGACCCCCACAAGTGACAATAATGATAAGCGAAGTAAAGGCAACACAAAGAGAATTTTTAGTGAAACTAAAGAAAGTTGGAAGGATGATAATGAAAATGAAGACCACAACCATGATAAAGACACCAACACAACTACCATCACACCTTTTTTCATTGGCATATCAAAGAGGCCCTCATTCAAATTCAAAACACTAAAAAAAGGAAAAGACCAGGAAAACCTTGGAATCTTGCCTCAATATTTTCTACAGGTCTCCCAAACCCTATGAAGGAATTATCCACCAATTTGGGAGAATTTTGACAAGTTTTTGTTTTTTGTTAATTTTGAGGCCAAGGGGGTAGCACACCTGGTGCTACGCTCTTTTTTAGAGCATCTTCAAGAGAAAAGGCTTACATTTTTGGGTTCCTCATAACTCATATAGAATTCTCACAAAGTTTCAAATCATTTGGAGTTGTTTTGGTCCTCCAAAAGGGTCAACAACACCCAATTTTTCACCATTCTGCCTGCTTTTCTGGACATGTGCTGCGCTCTTACCAGCCTTGGAATTTTCACTTTTTAAATAGGTTATAGAGGTCATATCAAAGAACTAATGGTAGATCTGTAAATTAGACTTCAAGGGCTTTCCAACGAGCCATCACGGAGCCTTTTCCGACATTGGGAAGGCCTTCAAAACACTGCTACAAGAAGACCCATTTTTCTTGCTCCTGTGCTAGGCCCTTGGCAAGGAAATTCACTTCAGAACATAGTGTTGTGCTCCTGAGGTTTAAAAGTAAAAAATATACACTTGGAAAGTTTTAGCAGGCTTTTCAAAGCCTAAAGTTCATTTTCTTTGCTAAAAACGGCCGAAAAGATATTTATTTTAGATATTTTTGTGCCTTGGGCCTTGCAAGGCCTCAAGGAAAATAAAGACGCTTCTGCTTAGCCAATAGACTTCTAGATACTCTATTAGGTTTTTCTCCTCCTTTCTTGTTATATAGAGCATGAAGATTCATTGTAAATGTTGGAATTTGATGATTTTTTAGAGCAATACATGGTTCTTTGAGGTTGAAGAGCAATTTGGTGTTGTGGAGCTTGTGGATGATTTGCCTTGATTGATGATGATGAAGGCTTGCTTGTAGGATCCCTTAGTTTAGTTGATGGTGATGTAGCTCTAGATTTTTTCATGTTTCCTTGTTTATCATTGTGTCCATCTTTCTATGTTGCAATAGCTTAGAAAATTATAGGTTGAGAAATGTTGTTTGAGGTACCTCAGTCCTCCTATTTGATATTGTCTTTACGTTTTCCTCTACTGGGTTAGTTTAAGGAATTATTAGTTGCTCCTTAGGCCCACCTAAGCTTTTTTGTTTCATTAATGGATTAATATGCTAGTTTCTGAATATGTTTTATGGTAAGCCCTGCTTATTTGATGTTATTTAAACTTTGTCTTGGAACGTCTCTTTGATGTATTGATTGTTAGGTTAAGCCAAAGAGGTCTTGTTTCGATCTTTCCTTTTGTACATGTTGAAAATGCAGCAAGATGATGGAGCTTAGTGAAATGAATTCGCCTTCACTAAGTGGGCCCGCAGGCTATTTTTGGCGCAAAGTCTATTTTTAGACTATGTCTATTTTTAGACATATGGAGCATGGTCCAGGGGTTGCAGTATGTTATTCTTGGAGTATTGGTCATGTTGGTAAAAATAGATGGACCTCTATTTTTAGACATTTGGGTCGAAGTCTATTTTTAGACTGCCTTCCTAAAAATAGGGAAGTCAAATATTATTTACCCTTAATAATATTTGGACTCTAAACTTCAGTTTACTCTCTTGGAGCACTTCAGTTCGAGCCTTGGAAGTGGCTCATGCATCTGACAAAGGAATTACACTATTCCTAGGGGTTTGGTGAGCTCATGCATGGTTGACTTCAGTTAGGACTTCAGTGGCAGAAGTTTGGTGGAGTTGATGGGACAGTGGGTGGAGTTGTGTTCGGTTTAACTTAGTTGAACTGGTTGAGATTAGTTTAACTAGCTAATCAACTAGTAATGAGTGGAGTGAATTAAATATTATTTAATTCACTAATTAGTAACTCATTATTCAACTCAAGAACACATCAATTCACTACAGTGCATGGACAGTTCAGTGGAGACCAGTGAAAGAGGTAGATGAAAGGGTGGAGTTAGCTATCAGTGGCGACATCAGTTGTGCATGAGATTTGCACCACACTTGGAGGAATTTCCCATGATGATTGCGTTGTCAAGCCAAGGAGATTCGAACCTTGGATCTCTATATAGACAGGCCATTATTGCGCAATAGAGGCAAGGCAATTGGCGGTGAGTTTTGAACCAGTAACCTGTTCAAAACCAAGCTAGTTTGTGTGTAACTTCATGAGATAGTACTGAGTACTTGTGAGGAGTATTGTACTGAGTTTGTTACATGATTTCTCCATTATAATATACGCAATAGCTGCGGGTTTTTCAGCTATAAGCTTTCCCCATACATACTGTGTTAATGTGTATGATGATTTGATGTGTTATCGCTTGTTTTATTTCCGCATGTGTGATGATCTGAGTGGAAGAGATTATGTGTTGCATATGAATTCGAATTGATATGTGATCAGGATAATCTCGGTGGATAAATATTCATTATTCAGCAAATTTCTACATGGTATCAAAGCTATCGGAGCAGAGATTGATCATCACAGTGATTACAAACTTATTTCGGTAGACAGAGTCTGCATGCGGGCCAGGTAGCCTCTGGATCCATCCTTTCCTTTGAAAGGTGATACATCCAGTAAATGCCCCTGCAGTCGATCTCTGTGCTAGAAATAATTTTTTCTCACAGATCAAGAGCGGTTGAGCTTTGAGCTTGGAATTTGAATTTTGCAGCAGTTTTGTTTTCTTGGTGCCGGAGTTGAAAATTTCTTTCAACAGTTTGCGACTCGAATATGCTCTTGAAGGCAGTTCAAATTATGTTGCATGGAAGGATCACATGGAGGCAGTATTAGAAGATAATGGACTGAAGGAGTTCGTAGATACGAATTTCCAAAAGCCCACTGATCCTGCTGAAGTCGAAGCTTGGCAAAAGAAGATGGTGAAATGTCGAAGGATTCTGTTGGAGGGCGTCAAGGATCATATTGTATCCAGCCTGCATGGAAAAGCTTCTCCATATTTTATGTGGAAAGCGTTGACAGATCTATTCCAGAGTAAGAGCAACCAAAGGAAGCTGGCACTCAAAGATAAGCTCAGAAACATCAAGATGAAGAAAGGCGACAGTATCGCCAAATACCTCACGAAGTTCACTCAATGCAGAGATGAGCTGGGAAGTGTGGGGGTGACTATCGAAGATGAGGACATGGTGGACCTGGCTCTCCTTGGTCTTCCGAAGGCTTGGCATTCATATCAAGATAGTGTCAATGGTCGGGAGAAGTTGCCGGGATGGGAGCGCCTTTGGGTGGATCTCATGCAGGAGGAGATAAGGAGGACTACCAGGGACGGATCTTCATCAAAGGTATCTGATGAAGAAAATTGCGCTTTGGCTGCCAAAGCAAAGAAGGGGAAGAGCAAGAAATCTTCTCAGTCTGGTGCGAAAGGCAAGAAGCAAGACATGTCCAAGGTGAAGTGTTTTCATTGTCACCAGCACGGACACTATGCCACAAATTGTCCGCAGAAGAAGAAAAATAAGAAGGCTGCTGGATCTGCAGCGGGAGAGGCATTGGCTTCTCAATTCGAACTGGATTTTTCACTGATCGCATGCTTGGTTTCAAGTGTGGCGGGATCAGTTTGGTTCTTGGACAGTGGTGCGTCATTTCACATGACCGGAGATCGAGATCTGTTTTTAGATCTGGAGGAAAAATATCTTGGAGTGCACATCGAGATGGGCGATGATGGTAGATACAGTGCAACTGGTATCGGTACCATTTCCTTTGAGAGGGAGTCTGGTAAACCTTTCATATTGAAGGAAGTTTTGCATGTTCCAGGATTGATGAAGAATCTGATCTCTGTGGCGATGTTGGAAGACAAGGGGTATGATGTTGTCTTCAGCGAAGGAAAAGCCTTCCTGCGCAGTAAGACTACTGGTGAGACCCGGAAGATAGGGGTTCAAGTCAAGAACCTTTATCAGTTGCAAGTAGATGGCTGCGCAGCAATGGCATGAAAGGCGGGAGAACTGGTGAGCCGGGATGATGAGGGCGAACTATGGCACAGGAGATTGGGCCACCTTCACCATGGAGCTTTGAAGATACTGCAGTAGATTTCTACTGGGCTTCCTAAGGGCACTCTTGCGCAGTCAGATCAGTGCAAGGGGTGTACCTTGGGGAAATATGTGAAATCCACCTTTCACGAGAAGGATAGTCGCGCCATGACGATCCTTGAGAGAGTTCACACAAACATGTGTGGTCCTTTCTCTGTAGCTTCGACAGCAAAGCACAAGTACTATGTGATCTTTGTTGATGATTTCTCTCGGAAATGCTGGATCTTTTTCATGCAGAAGAAGAGCGAGACATTTTCTAAGTTCTGTGAATTCAAGGCGCTGGTAGAGAAGGAATCGGGGAAGCATGTGAAGGCTCTTAGGATTGAAAATGGTGGTGAATTCATCTCGGCTGAATTCAAAGACTTTTGCAGTGCAGAAGGGATTCGGAGAGCGCTCATCGCACCCCATAACCCACAGAAGAACGAGGTGGCTGAGAGGAAGAACAGAACGATCGTGGGTGCTGCACGGGCGATGTTGCATGATCAGGGCCTACCCCTTCACTTTTGGGCTGAGGCATGCAATACAACAGTGTATGTGCAGAACCATTGTCCTCACAAGGTTCTTGGCATGAGTACACCGGAGGAGGCATTTTCTGGCAAAAGGCCTGATATTTCTCATCTGAGAATTTTTGGCTCACCTGTCTACATGCATGTGAAAAAGGATGCCAGAAAGAAGCTGGATCCGACTGCAGAGGTTGGAATATTTGTGGGGTACACTGATACACCTCACAACTATCAGGTGTATTTGTCAAACAGTCGCAAGACTGTTGTGCGACGGGATATCAAGTTTCAGGAGGAGAAATCCATGCAGTGTTCACTTGAGAGGGAGCTACACTTGGATGCAGATGAGGAGCTGTTAGTTCCTAAGGAGGAGCTTTCGGATGTGGATCAGCCACAAGAGGAAGTTCAGGAGGTGGAAGAAACCACCCATGCAGCGCCAACCATCAGAGGGCGCAAGCGCACTATAGAAGCTGAGCGACTGGCTCGAGATGCAGAGAAGGTTGTAGGACCACCTACAGCACAGCGCAGACAGAGGCAGTCACCGGATCGGTACACTGGATACATGGCTCTTGTGAGTCAATGTATTGTGACAGAGCCATCCTCTTTTGAGGAAGCTGTGGAGGAACCCGCATGGGTTGATGCCATGATCGAAGAATATGATTCGATCGTCAGGAACAGTGCATGGGAGATTGTCCCAAGACCGGTGGGGAAATCAGTGGTGGGTTTGCGATGGATCTACAAAGTGAAGCAGGCGGCTGACGGGAGTGTGGAGAAGTACAAGGCGAGATTTGTCGCCGTGGCTTCTCACAGATCGAGGGGATCGATTATGAGGAGACCTTTGCACCTGTCGCAAGGTACTCTTCCATACGGACGATCCTTGCTCTCTCAGCGCAGATGGGGTGGCACATTCATCGGATGGATGTGAAGACTGCGTTCCTCAATGGAGTCATTGAGGAGGAGGTGTACATAGAGCAGCCTGAAGGTTTCGAGATCTTCAGCAGTGAGTCGCATGTGTGCCGACTCAAGAGAGCATTGTACGGGCTGAAGCAAGCACCTCGTGCTTGGTACACTCGGATAGACAGCTACTTCACCGGGCTTGGATTCTCCAAGAGTGAGGCGGATCTAAACCTGTACCAGATTGTGGTGGAGGGGAAGCTGTTGATCATCGTACTGTATGTAGATGATCTGATTTTGACTGGCGATGAGCAGTTGATACTTTCATGCAAGGAGGATCTTGCACGAGAGTTTGAGATGAAGGACTTGGGCATCCTTCATTATTTCCCGGGATTGGAGATTTGGCAGCGCAGTGGAGGACTGTTTGTTTCTCAGGGCAAGTATGCCCGGGAGATTCTGGAGAGGTTCAACATGCAAGGCTGCAAGCCTGTTGACACTCCTCTTCCTGGTGTTTGGAGGAAGGAGGATGCTACTTCAGCGGAGGTAGTGGATGCCACTGTCTATCGACAGTTGGTGGGGTCGCTTATGTATCTGGTCAATACACGACCGGATATATGCTATGCAGTTAACCAGCTTTCGCAAGCTATGGTTAAGCCTACCAAGCTCTTTTGGAAGGCGGGCAAGCATGTATTGCGCTATATCAGAGGCACATCGGGAGATGGTCTATGGTACAGACAGGAGGATGGAGTGAAACTTTCTGGTTTCACTGATGCAGATTGGGCAGGGAGCCCAACAGACCGGAAGAGCACTTCTGGAGGAGTTTTCAGCATTGGGTCGATAGCAGTTTCCTGGTACAGCAGGAAGCAGAGATCCGTGGCACTCAGTTCAGCAGAGGCCGAGTACATGGCAGCTAGCTTAGCTGCATGCGAGGCTATTTGGATGAGGAAGATCCTCGCAGGTTTGTTCAGGTTGCATTTGGAGCCTACAGTGATCTACTGTGATAACCAAAGCTGCATCAAACTCTTGGCTAATCCAGTATTTCATGATAGGTCCAATCACATCGACATTAGGTACCATCATATCATAGATTGTGTTCAGCGGAGAATCATGATGCTTTCATATGTTCCCACGGAGGATCAGGATGCCGACATCCTGACGAAGGCGCTCACCAGGGGCAAGTTCGAATTCCACAGAGGCAGGATAGGGGTTGCAGATAATCCATATCTTGCTGAGAGGGAGTGTTGAGAATGCAGCAAGATGATGGAGCTTAGTTAAATGAAGTCGCCTTCACTAAGTGGGCCCGCAGGCAAATTCTGGCGCAAAGTCTATTTTTAGACTATGTCTATTTTTAGACATATGGAGCATGGTCCAGGGGTTGCAGTATGTTATTCTTGGAGTATTGGTCATGTTGGTAAAAATAGATGGACCTATATTTTTATACATTTAGGTCGAAGTCTATTTTTAGACTGCCTATCCTAAAAATAGAAAAGTCAAATATTATTTACCCTTAATAATATTTGGACTCTAAACTTCAGTTTACTCTCTTGGAGCACTTCAGTTCGAGCTACGGAAGTGGCTCATGCATCTGACAGAGGAATTACGCTATTCCTAGGGGTTTGGTGAGCTCATGCATGGTTGACTTCAGTTAGGACTTCAGTGGCAGAAGTTTGGTGGAGTTGATGAGACAGTTGGTGGAGTTGTGTTCGGTTTAACTTAGTTGAACTAGTTGAGATTCGTTTAACTAGCTAATCAACTAGTAATGAGTGGAGTGAATTAAATATTATTTAATTCACTAATTATTAACTCATTATTCAACTCAAGAACACATCAGTTCACTACAGTGCATGGACAGTTCAGTGGAGACCAGTGAAAGAAGTAGATGAAAGGGTTGAGATAGCTATCAGTTGTGACATCAGTTGTGCATGAGATTTGCACCACACTTGGAGGAATTTCCCATGATGATTGCACTGTCAAGCCAAGGAGATTCAAACCTTGGATCTCTCATTAGACCAGCCTTGATTGCGCAATAGAGGCAGGCAATTAGTGGATGTGTTTTGAACCTGTGACTTGTTAAAAACCAAGCTAGTTTTGTGTGTAACTTTATGAGATAGTACTGAGTACTTGTGAGGAGTATTGAGCTATGTAATGTTACATGTTTTCTCCATTATAATATACATAATAGCTGAGGGGTTTTCAGCTATAAGCTTTCCCCATACATACTGTGTAATGTGTGTGATGTTTTGATGATCTTTTGATCGCATACCGCTTGTTTTATTTCCGCATGTGTGATGATCTGAGTGGAAGAGATTATGTGTTGCATATGAATTTGAATTGATATGTGATCAAGATAATCTCGGTGGATAAATATTCATTATTCAGCAAATTTTCTACAGTACACGGCTATTAGTTTTCCTCAAAGTTATTTATATTTTGATAGATGATGTCTAGGAGTTCCCTCTTCATTTATTAAAGATATTTGTCTTCTTATATGTTTTAAATCTTGAAAGTAGAACCATTGAAGTTAGATAAGTTTTCTTGCTTCCTTTGTTTTGTTTGATTGTTCATCTTGAATGTTTATTTGTTTAAAGTATTGTCATTGAGTAAGTGGTGTGCCCTATCTCATGATTGTTATCTTTTTCTTATCAGTATTTAAGACCTTTTTTTTCATGGGTATTTGACAAAGGATTCTTAAATGCCCTTTGCCCTACCTTGTTTCACAAAATTAATGTCCATTTCACCTCACACATAAACTTTAAAGATCCATTGACTACACTAGATTTTCCCTATGATGTACCCCGATTCATTATTGAGATATAAATGACTTCATAGACTCCATAGCCCAATTGATTTGATGACCTCTCACTCCACCTATCCTACTTAATCATCTTACCCAACCAAACAAACAACAAACCCTACACTTAACAATTAGCCTAACATCAACCATCTAAAGTGAACAAGTTTACATGCTTCACACATAATAGAGAGATCCCTCTTTGAGTCTAGGAAGGCTAGGTCCTACGACTCCAAAGGCTGGTCTGATGTTACCTTGTACATTTGGTCTACCAATCTACTAAATCATGGGACACTAACATACTGGCAATCACGGTGGGACATTCTGAGTTAATGAAAACCTAAGTACTCTTTAGAACTTCAAAGGCCCTTGAAAAGTAGAAAATCCAATGAGTCTACCACCTCATCCCCATTACTAACATAATGGCGATCATGGTGGGACAGAGTACATAGTAGCCTAAAAAATCTTATAGACTCATTTAGCCCTCAGTTAGGCTTAGAAAATCAACTGATAGCCGAGAGTAGACTCTGGGTTTTTCACCATCCTAGAAAAATGATGACCCAACTATAGCACACTCATAAAAACCTTAGGGCTACATATAGGAAACTCAGAAAACCCAAAAACATCCATAGATTGGTTTCTTGTTAGTTATTGCTGGTGGAACATACCCATATATCTTCAAAAAAACTAAAAATATCCACTTGGCAACTCCAATAGCTTCCCGTAGGCCTATTACTTCACTAGTTATCATATAATCACTTGGGAATGCATCAAGAAATCCTTATCATGTTGATGGTGGACAACAAAGTTGAAATCCTTCACCTGGAGACTCCACAACTCTCAATAGACCTAATGACTCCACTGGTAGAAGACTCTAGACTGGTTGAAAAGACACAATGACCTTTTATGATTTACAAACATGGAACCAAGGATACAAAGGAGATATGCTCCAATGAACATAGATCATATCCGTGGATTCCCACACAAAATGTCTCAAATAAATTGGAAGAAAAACTTACCTATATTTCAAGATGAAAGTGTGATGACCCCTTGTTACATCTCATCAAATTTCATATACATGTATGGAGTTTAAAGGTGAATGGCATGAGAATTGCCTCCTGAAAATGTTTATGGCAACTTTAGAGGGTAAGGCAAGAGAATGGTATGAATGGCTAAAACCAAGCAGCTTGTTTTCCTTGAAAGATTTCCACAAGGTTTTTTATGAGCATTATAAAGAATATTTTCCATCTTTATCATTAGCTAAAAATTGTTGTGATCAATCTGAAGATTTCATATGACACCTTGTAAACATTGATGAAGATTTAGGGAATTGGCATACTAAAGATTTATTAGAAGAAATCCATGAATTTCATTCTCAGGATAGCTATCATGAAAACCTAGAGGAGTTAGTTGAGGAAGAACCTAATCAAGAAATAGAGGAAAACCCACAGGATCTCTCTGAAGGAACAAGTGATGATTCACCATCTCTTCTAGGGGAGGCTCAAGAAAACATTCAGCCCCAAAATCAACCTTCACAAGAGAAAGAGAAATGTTGTACTTCTATCCAAAAAAAGAGAAAATTGCCTCCTCTTTTGAATCAAGAGGAAATAAATCAAATGATAAACAGACAACTAGCCTCTAAACCTTCATATGAACCAAAAATTTCTAGTCTTTTTCCTACTAATCCTATCTACCATAAATTAGAATGTGAACTTGTAGATCAATTCAAAGAAAAACAATCTGATAATACAATTTTCTTGATTGGGTAACACTACTTATTTTGATGATTTCCCAAAGTTTGATCAATGTGACGAAAACCATGTGCTCCTAATAGAAGCTAACCTTGCAGATCCATCAGTAGTTGATTTGTAGAATGAAGTTCACTATCATCAGCTTGAAAAACTTAATCAGCCAATATAGGTCACCTATGACACTGATGAGGAAAGCCTTGAAAGTTTAAAAGAAAGTGAGGAGTCTCTGACCCTTTGCTCTACTTCACTCCTGTCCATCAGAAATAACTTTCATGTAATTGTAAATCAACAATCTTTCATTTTTGATGTTGAGGTTGAGAAGGATGATGAACTTCTTGAGAAAGTTGTCAATGAGAAGCCTTGTCTTGAAATGGTTGAGGAAATCATTTGGGACATGGAATCCTCCTTAACTCCAGATTTGCAGCCACCAAGTTCCATTGAATTGAAAATTGCAAATGAAGGCATAGAAGTTGATAATGACATGAGAGTTGTTGCACTGCCTTCTCAAGAAGATTTATTCCCAAAGAGTGCTCCTACTCATCAAAATGATGGCCTTCACACAAAATTCAGCTCACTCTATCAAAGCACATTAGGTTTGTTAGAGGAAAAAATTGCAATATATGATGATTTTGATAGTGCAGATGATCATGAGGAAGAGGTGGAGTGTCTTTCCCAAAATAATCCTAAGTTCAGCCAAGTGGAAGAAGAAGCAGTCTTGGATGAAGCTCATTTTCTAAATCCTCACATTCAGGTATTGTTTCAAGATCCCTTTACTGATTTGTTAGAGACATTTGAAGAAGGAGTAAAACATGTCAAGGGCAGTTTGATGCAGAATTTCAAGAACATTTTAGGCACTACTGTTCAAACAAAAATGAGGTAGGAGTGGCCTTTTGATTTTTTCAAAACACTCAAAGAGATAAACCAAGATCCGTCATGGAATCAACTGCTTGATTGGTTATATTGGAAAAGAGATTTCACAAGCTAAATGTATATCATGTATAGGATAGATTAGGATAGATAGGCAAGAAAATAAGCTCATCTCTATGAGCATCTTTCTACCTTTAGTTTTATATTGTTTTGACCAAAAAGAGAGAAAAAAACTCAAAAACATAGAAATAAGGAAAAAAAGGGAAGATTTGAAAAACTGGTACAACCCCACACCCAAAAAATAGTAATATTGAAAGTGTGCAAGCCTAAATGGCACTGGTTGTTCAAAAAGAAGATCTTGTTTCAGTCATCTAGCCTAATCATGGCTGAAACATGTTTTTAAATTTGTGTTGATAAGTTAGTGAAAGAGAGCTTGTTAAATCATTCGAACTTGACTTGTCAAAAAGGATAGATTAGGAATGCAAGATACTGATTCCACATGCTCAGAACTGAACCAAAGAGAAAGATGGGGATGCATAGCAAACGATAGATCTCAACCCTTATTTTTCTAGTTTTTTTTGTACAAAAATAATGTTTGTGTGCAGCTTGTCCTAATGCCACAACCCATGGTAAACCAGATTGCCTTATCTTGATTTAAACCATGCTTTCAATTTAATGTCAATAGCTTAGAGAATGAAGTCTGTCATACAACCTAATCTTAACAGTCAGTTAGTCTAGGTACATAATAAAAAGAGTTCACTAGCATAATCTGAACTCTTGGAAGTGATAAGGCTAGAAGTAGGTAGTTTGTTTTGCTTTCAAAAGAAGAAAATGTCAGGGGTTTGCCAGTCCAAGTGCACCCAAGGAAGAAAAAATGCTAGGCAAAGTAAGCTGGGTAGGTAGAGATGAGTTTGAAGCTAAAATTTCCTTCAGATTTTTAGATCATAGCTTCAAGAGAAACATCATCAAATGAAAGAAGAAATATTTGCCCAATGGATAAGGCACTGGTATTCATAAACCTAGAGATCTGAAATTCTAGACACCTCCTGAAAAGGAGCTGCCCTCCCCAACTTGAGCCATTGTTAGTCATCAATAATTTTCACTATCCATAGATAACTAATTATTGGTTCTAGATTTCTAAAAACAAAATTCCATGAACATTGTGAGTTTTAGAAATCTCACTACCTTCATTATCCTTAGAGAAATGTTTTTTACTATCCTACCATTTTGCCATTTCATGATCACCTCGTAACTCCTACAGACTCCAAATGGCTTATGCCTTTCATTTCCATCCTTTTCCCTACCCATAATCTCATTACTCTTTTTATCCCTTGCCTATGACTCCATTGTCCATCTAAGGTTTTTTAGGGCATTTTTCTTGGTTTCATGACTTCCATGGTTAAATCATCAACAAGGCTTGTATCCTGATGCTCTTACACTTCCTCCTATCCTTAATATACCTTCAGAAACACTTCCCACCACTTCTATCCCTCAAAATCACCGCTTCTCTACAAAACCTAGCCTATTGCTACAATTTGAAACTATTCCCCAAAATTTCCCCAAGAATTTATACAACCCTTAACCCCTTCATTCCCCTCCCTCTACAAGGCAGTGATAAATCCCTTGTTTTACTTGCACCAAACCCTAATTTCTCCTTCCAACTAAGCTAGGGTTTGCTATGGAAAGGAGGAATAGGAGAAAAGTATTGATATGATAGATCATATCAGCAAAACATAAATCCATACCAACTCATAAACATCAGGCCTCCATCATTTTCCAAGAATTCATTCGAAGGGCCAAGTCATTTGCCACACCTAGGGCCAGTTTTTCTTAAAAATATATTTATGGACAAAATGAGATGAATTTGGAAAAATTAAGAGAGGTTTCTATCCATCATAGGGCCAAGAAGAAAAACCTCATACATTTTTTACATAGGTATCATGTTTTGGGAGCAATGTAAAAAATACAGGTGTCACGGGAGAATTTCGGCACTGCTGGAGTGACCTTGGGGAAATAAGGTTTTGTCACAGTTGGAATTTCCAAATGACTTGATTGATTAGTCAAATGACCACTAGACTTGAATATATTTCCAATGAGCTATCAGGAGCTCAATTTTGAATTGAGGAAGGCATCGAAAACTAGCCTGCATCATCACTCTGCATTTCTGCATCATCATTCAGAACGTTTTGACCGTTCTTGAGAGAATCCACTTTTGGCAGGTCAAATCAACTCAAATTAGAACAACATAGGTATATTTGGAAAGTATAAAAGATAAGGTTTCAATGATATATTGTGGGCCCAATTTGGACACCCGGAAGGCCTCCAAATGCCCTCTGCAAAATGGTGTTGCGCTCTTTGGAGGTGGTGTTGCGCCCTTGGCCAGGAGGGTCTCCTCAACCCTAAAATCACCCAATTCACTCCCAGACTCTTGCTGAAGGTCATCCAGGAATATTCAAGGTTAAGTACCATCACATTAACCCATTTCCAAGCATAAATTGAAGATTTCTAGAAATTATAAATGAAGAAGGGAAAAAGCCCTAAAGCCTAAAGTTTGAGAAGGTAGGCAAAGAAGTGAAATAAAGACCATAAATCTCCATGATGACAACAGGAAGAAGGTTTTAAAAGGATATCTGAAGGTGACCTCCATGGTTTTCCAAGATAAAAGGGGTTTTCACTACATCAAAGAGACAAATTGTAAAGAGTATCAGTATAAGGGAGCCTAAGCTTTCAAATGCAATCAAAGGTCTTCAAAATGGTTAAGATAAGGAAAGAATGAGGTAAAGTATTAAAATGGAAAATCATGCTAACCATGAAATGCCTATTGGGTGACTAAATTTTGTAAAAATACAAACACATGACTAAAGGATCAAAGGCAAAAGTGTTATAGGCACCTACAGAAAAACGACAAAAAAATGTCAGTAAAGGGTCAAAGGCTTGAAAGGAAAACATTGGGAAAGTGGATTTGACATTTAAATCAAATTTTTTGAACCTATAAAGGCCCTTTCCACCCTTCAGCAACTCATTTTTTGTTACAAAGGTCATCAAAAAAACACTCAGAGTGAAAATTGTGAATTTTCGGCAAGTTCGGGCAAGTCTTCCCTGTGCTATGTGCCTGGAATCCTGCACTACGCTCCTGGAGGTGTCTACTGTGTAAATTTTAATTGTGTGTTGCGCACCTGTGATTGCGTGCTGCGCATTTTCTCCGTGCAGACCCGGAAGCCAAAGACCCGACAAAACCGGTGGTGCACGTTCAGCCCAAAAAACGCGTTTCATTCCTACATGGTGTTGTGCGTGCAGCCTTGCCGACTGTGCGTGCAGCCTTGCTGACTGTACATGAAGCCTTGCTGATTGTGCGTGTAGCCTTACTGACTGTGCGTTCAGCCTTTCCAACTGTGCATGCAGTGTTGTCGATGAATCGTGCAGCCCTGCATGGCGCCGCACGTTTAGCCACCAGACTGGCCTAGGGCTATGTGCCTGTCCTTTTTCTTCTGTTAGGAGGGTTTTCTCCAGAAGCTCTTGCCCTTAATCTGCTCAAATATTCTCAAATCCTATGCTTGGGTGCCTCCTGGATATTTTCATAAGAGGTATTTAGAATGCTTTCCACCCTTTCAAATTGTTTTAAAGGTTTAACTTAGAGGCTAAGGTACCTTCACAACCAGTTTTGGCATATCAGTGTTTTTTCATTCAGGATTACCTGACCTTCTCATTTTTCCCAAATTATCCCTTTTCACTCCCCTTCACTTACAAATTACTAACTTTCTCATCATCATCTCACCCACCTTCCTCCATTCCTCCATCACCCCTCACTGACCATGAATCATCCTCTCCACATGAATCCTCTCCTCAAGAAAACTTCTCACCATCATCTTCTCCTAAAAGTATCATAACAAGAAGAGAACAGTGACAAATATAAAAATGAAAATGAAGAAATTGGTGATGATAATGAAGAAACAAAGGACAATGAGGAAGGAGGAACAAGTGAGGAAGAAGAAACACATGATGAAGAAGAAAATGACAGTCATGAGGAAGAAAATGATGAGGAGGAGGATGATGATGAAAATCAAGAGACAGGGGCAGATTATGAAGAAAAATACAGTTTAGAATAAGAAAGCAGTGATAAGGCAGATAATGCAGAGGACGATGAGGACAAAGGAAATGAGAAAAACAATGAAGAAGAAGAAGAAGAAGGTAGTGAGTCAAATAATGAAGAAGGGACAGATGATGAAAAGGCAGAATTAGAAGAAGAAACAGAGGTAGATATTGAAGAAGAAACATAGGCATATATTGAAGAGGAAACGTAGATAGATAATGAAGAAAAGGGCAGTGGGTTTGACAAGGATGAAGATGAAAAAGGTGAGGATAATGTAGAAAACAAAAGGCATCATGAATATAGATGAAGCAGGTGACAAAAATGCAGAAAGATAATGAAGCAAGCATAAGTGAAAAAGAAAACATTCATGACAGTCATAAAAATAGTGAACGCAGTGACCCCCATAAGTGACAATAATGATAAGCAAAGTAAAGGCAACACAAATAGTAGTCATAGTGATAGTAAAGAAAGTGGGAAGGATGATAATGAAAATGAAGACCACAACCATGATAAAGACACCAAAAAGACTACCATCACACCTTTTTTCATTGGCATATCAAAGAGGCCCTCATTCAAATTCAAAACACTAAAAGAGGAAAATACCAAGTAAACCTTGGAATCTTGCCTCAATATTTTCTACAGGTCTCCCAAACCCTATAAAGGACTTATCCACCAAATTTGGGAGAATTTTGACAAGTTGTTGTTTATTGTTAATTTTGAGGCCAAGGGGGTAGCACACATGGTGCTACACTATTTTTTAGAGCATATTCAGGAGGAAAGGCTTACATTTTTGGGTTCCTCATCACTCATATAGCATTCTCGCAAAGTTTCAGATTATTTGGAGTTGTTTTGGTCCTCCAAATGGGTCAAAAACACCCAATTTTTCACCATTCTGCCTGCTTTTCAGGTTAATGTGTTGTGTTATTACAAGCCTTAGAATTTTCACTTTTTTAATATATTACAGAGGTTAGATCATAGAACTAAGGGTAGATTTTGAAATTATACTTCAAGGGCTTTCCAAGGAGGCATCACGGAGACTTTTCTGACATCGGGAAGGCCTTCAAAACACTACTGCAAGAAGACCCATTTTTCCTGCTCTTGTGCTATGCCCTTGGTAAGGAAATTCACTTCAAAACACAGTGTTGCGCTCCTGAGGTTGAAAAGTAAAAAATTTACGCTTGGAAAGTTTTAGGAGGCTTGTCAGAGCCTAAAGGTCAATTTATTTGCTAAAAATGGCCGGAAAGATATTTATTTTAGATATGTTTGTGCCTTGGGCCTTGCAAGGCCTCAAGGTCAATAGAGACACTTCTGACTAGCCAATAGACTTCTATATACTATATTAGGTTTTCCTCCTCCTTTCTTGTTATATAGAGCATGAGGATTCATTGTAAATGTTGGCATTTGATGAGTTTTGAGAGAAATACATGGTTCTTTGAGGTTGAGGAGAAATTTGGTGTTGTGAAGCTTGTGGATGATTTACCTTGATTGATGATGATGAAGGCTTGCTTGCAGGATCCCTGAGTTTAGTTAATGGTGATGTATCTCTAGATTTGTTCATGTTTCCTTGTTTATCATTGTGTTCATATTTCTATGTTGCAATAGCTCAAAAAATTATAGGTTGAGAAATGTTGTTTGAGGCACCTCAATCCTCCTATTTGCTATTGTCTTTATTTTTTCCTATGCTGGGTTAGTTTAAGGAATTATTGGTTGCTCCTGAGGCCCACCTAAGCTTTTTTGTTTCATTAATGGATTAATATGCTAGTTTCCAAATATTTTTTATGGTAAGCCCTACTTATTTGATGCTATCTAAAATCTATCTTGGAACCTCTCTTTGATGTATTGATTGTTAGGTTAAGCCAAAGAGGTTTTGTTTCGATCTTGCCCTTTGTACATGCCTATCAGTTTTCCTCAAAGTTCTTTATAGTTTGATAGATTATGCCTAGGAGTTCCCTCTTCATTTATTAAATTTGTTTGTCTTCTTATATGTTTTCAAATCTTGAAAGTAGAATCATTGAAGTTAGATAAGTTTTATTGGTTCCTTTGTTCCACTGGATTGTTCATCTTGAATGTTTATTTGTTTAAAGTGTTGCCATTGAGTAAATGGTGTGCCCTATCTCATGATTAGTATCTTTTGCTTATCAGTATTTAATACCTTCTTGTTCATGGATATTTGACAAAGGATTCTTAATTGCCGTTTGCCCTACCTTGTTTCACAACATTAATGTCCATTTCACCTCACACATAAAATTTAAAGATCCATTGACTACACTAGATTTTCCCTGTGATGTACCCTGATTCATTATTGAGATATCAATGACTTCATAGACTCCATAGCCAAATTGATTTGATGAACTCTCACTCCACCTATCCTACTTAATCATCTTACCCAACCAAATAAACAACAAACCCTACACTTAACAACTAGCCTAAAATCAACCATCTAAAGCAAACAATTTCATATCCTTCGCACATAATAGAGAGAGCCCTCTCTGAGTCCAGGAAGGCTAGGTCCTAGGAATCAAAAGACTGGTCTGATGTTACCCTGTGAATTTGGTCTACCAATATGCTAAATCACGAGACTACATACATTAATGAAATACATATGTACAAATGAATGTATGTCTTACTGGGTCAAGAAGTCAAACTAATTCTTACCAAGCCACTTCCATGGAGATTTTTCTTGCTGAAAATCTTCTTCTTGTGAAACATTTGGTCTCACGTCGAGGATGGAATAAATGGTTCCATTCGTGCTAGTATTTTTATCCTCTTGCTTCAAATTCTTGGGATGATTGGTTGGATGCAATGTCCAACATTGGGCACTGAGATGTACCTTTTTCTAGCAATGTGTGCAAGTGTTTTGCATATTCTATGTAAGTTGCCTTCGCTTCAACTGTTTCTTGTATGCCTTCAATCTCTTCTAGCATCTCAAAACTTCATGTTACACAAACCACAATAGGAACAACAACTCTTTCTTCCATTCATGTATGCATAATTATATTTGACTTCATGCATGTAATCATTAACATCTTGACTATGGGAAAATTTATACCTCGAATGTTGCTTTGCATGTCCATATTTTTTAGCTTCTCGAGGAGATGAACTTGAAGAGGTTCCAGCTTTCTTTTGAAGACCAACATCAGTGTTCATGTCTTGATAGCTATTAGAAATATATTGCTTGCCATAAGTTGCATGTCTACAAACATCTTGCTGCAACATAGGCTTCAAACAATGACATTCAACTTGAAAACAAACTTGACATGTTTGTGGGTTTGAAATTGTAAAAAAAATTCTTCTTAGAGCTATCTCAAATGCCTTCATGGCTGTAGAGTTTTCACCATAAGATTGAACATAGCCTAGACCAAACTTCTTAGGCATTTCCTCAACCATAATAGGCTCTATCATGCCTTGTGCATGTTTGCCTAAATCCTTGCCTTCATAGACCATTTTTAACATCAATTTGGACCCTATACCTCTAGTGTGCTTTTCAAATGAACCTACACATCTATCTGAAGAGGAATTTGAAGACAAATTTGAGTGATTTACCTTTGCTTCAAGCATGTGCTTGGTTAAGGCCTCTTGGGCATGATGGAGCTGCATCTCCATCTCATGCATTCTTTAAAGAAGTCCTTATTTCTCTTGCTTCATAGCAACCAATTTCTCATGAAGTCTAGTGCTTTCCTTTCCATCTTCATACAGAATTTGCACCATATCGTTCAGGATGTAGAAGGCTGCTTCATCTCTTCATCAAAGAGTCTTGTAAAGGAGGATTCAGAAACCTCACTTGAATAAGTTGTCATCATTATGTAAATGAATTAAATAACTTCAACAATAATTCACAAAGCTTCAAAAACAATTTGACAAAGCTTCTTAACAATATGGATGTATATTCATACTCTTGTATGTAGCTTGTATCTATTCTTCAAGAAACCTCTTTTTGCAAACAATCCCTCTTTTGATTCAAGGGTTGCCTTAAGGTCCTTTGGGTAAGGAGGATTCTTTCAGCCTTCTTCCTTCTTGTCCTCTTCTAGACATAGCTAGAAGTATCTCCCGTTACCTCTAGCAAACTCAAAATTGTAAGCATCTGTAAATTTGCAAATAGTTAAATTATTTTCACTCTTAAGCAGCTTTCAAGTCAAACAAGAAAGAAAGAAACCTTGTGCTCTGTCAAGCAAGCAACCTAGTGCTCTGATACCAACTTGATATGAAATGGGTGGCTGACTTGTTATGTTATTCAAGAACCTCCCACTCAGTTAAACAAATTAAGATCATTCTTATAGTTGATAATGCAAAATTAAATACTTCAATCAAGTGTATGTGTTTTTAACTGTTTTAATGCTTTACGTGTGAGGAATTAAAAATTTATTTTTTCTGATAAAACACATGTAAAACAACAATAAATTGCAGCAAATAATCATCAACACATGACATAAAATTTAATAAAGGAGTTCACCCGAATGTCTTGGGCTACATCTCCTTGAGCCTTTGTCAATTAACTTGGCTCTTTGGGATTAAGATGGATAATTTATTTTACAAGTAACTACTCAACTCCAATGGTATTTTATGCTGTACCAATGGGTTTAGAATAGAATCATACCCCTGGAATGGCTGCTATCTTTCTGGAAATGGACCTAGGCTCCCTTTGACTTGACCTCTACTGTCAGTGCCCTTAAGCTTCCCTGAGCTTCTCTGTGGCACTAAATCCATTATAAGTACTTTTTTTTCCCTAAAAATTTTTCTACTATCTCCAGTACATATCAGACATCCAAAATAGACTGTTCATTTGCTCCAAATGAGCTCTGGCTCCCCAATCTAGGCCTCCAACCCGTGTCCTGGAGTCCAGGATCATCTGGAGTCTGGAGTAAAACAAAAGCGTACTTCGTTTGGGGGGCAAGAGGTAGGTGTTTAG
>JAXQQM020081943.1:0-19376 GCA_034641835.2 Pinus albicaulis | reverse complement strand
TGAAATCAAGCAGGATGCTCTTGCATCACTTAATTAATTTTGTTTTTTGGTATTTGTTTATGTTTGATTTGTTTCTTGTAGTTTTCATACATATACTATATTTGTATTTTTTTTCCATGTTTTTTTATTTGATTTTTTTTTTGCCATGTTTTTTATATATTTTTTATGTTCTAATATTTATTATTATCTACTTCTTATTATTTTTTTAATTTTCTTGTATTTCTCTCTCTCTCTCTCTCTCTCTCTCTCTCTCTCTCTATATATATATATATATATATATATATAGAGAGAGAGAGAGAGAGAGAGAGTCATGTTTTTATTTTTATTATTTTATGTTTTAATATATAATTTTATTTAATTTTGTTTTGTAAGCTGAGTAGGACTACATCTTCATCATCATGTCCATATATATCACCCCAATCGGGTGCAAGGAATTTAACCAATGACTTCACATAAAGAAGTGCTTTAACAACCCACCCAATCACCGTATATCCAACACCCCTTGAACTTTATTTACTTATTATTATTTTTAAAACTTTTCGTGTTTATTTTATTTTATTTTTTCAATGTTTTAATTTTTATTTTCTTTTATATTTTTCATTTTTGTATATTTATTTATTTTATTTTTTCATATAGGGTCTGTGTCAATCCTCGACTAGCAAGTCGATCCCATTATGTGTCAATTTGATTGTTGATTTTAAAGTTTTCATTGTAAATAATTGAGTCCGCCCGCACAATGTGTCAATTTCATGGGTGATATTTAAGTTTTCATTTCAATGGGTCGAGTTTGCCTACACTATGTGTCAATTTGATGGTTTTCTTTTAAATTTGTGTTGCAATGTGTCAAGTTGTTTTAGACTAAGATTTTGAAGTCATCATATTTTTAACATTTAAAAAAGAAACTACTCGTGGAATACTGAATCTTTCATTCATGTGTTCATTTTGGAAGTTTTTTTAGTCGAAAAATTTTCCATAATGTCATGGTTCAAAATTTGTCAAAATTTTAAGGTTTTCTAGCATTCCAGTATTACAGCATCAACATTTTTTGTTTTAGGTCGTTTTTCACGTTTTTTTAGTTTTTTGGCTAGAGTTCTCGTTTTGAGTTTATAGTTATCGTTTCAAAGTTTATGATGTCTCAGAGTGCAATGTAGAGCATGTATAGTTGAGAAATGGCAGGAAAGGGCACTGCGCGAAATTAATAGCTGACAAAGGAATCTACACCAAAAAGGAGCCGTGTTGAGAAGTCCAGTGGAGGAATAAGTTGTAGTGGGTCCAGCGAGAGAAGCAGAGATTGTCATAGTGGTTAGAATTCAAGATGGAAACAAGAGCATAACCCATCCAGTGGAAACGGAAGCGTCAGATAGAGTGGGTTGTACAAGCTCAATGGAAGGCCTGGGTGATGACATGCATATTGTCTTACGAAGATTATTTTCGGAGAATGAAGCGTCCAATGTGAACAATGATATGACCTCCTCGGGCTCAGGTACCATCTCCCCCAACCTTCTCTTGGTACTCTATCACAACCCTAATAAGTTTATGTCTAAATTAATCAAAGTCATTAGATTTTACAGTGTGCATACTACATATAGAGCTAGTACAAGTGGCAATGGAATTGGTAATAGTGGTAAGACCTTGCAAGGTGTTGAAGTTTGCAACAAGAAACAGCGAAAGTGGCATCCGGAAACAACATCCTTGATCCTAGTTAAAATTAAGCACCTACACTAGGTGGGGCCCACACAAGCTATTTTTGGGTGTATTTCTATTTATAGATGTATGTGCATAATCTATTTATAGAATGCATGTCTATATTTATTATCCCTTAATATTATATGGGCAATAAATTGTAATATACTCTCAATGCGGACTTGAAAATAGTTAACTGAAGTGGCAAATCAGCTAGCTAAGTGAATTTCGAGTTAAGAGGTTGGTTGGTGGGACATGTAGAGTGACTTGAGTTGTAACAGAGTGATTCTATTAGTAACAGAGTTAGAAGTGCAGTGGTGCATGAATTGTGCAAGTTGTAAATCAGTTTAACTCAGTTAAGTGAGTTAAAGTCAGTTGTGCTAGTTGTAACTGAAGATACACTAGTGAGAGATCAAGTGAATTAAATATTAATTAACTCACGTGGAGTGATCTCACATGCAACTGATGTTTTTACTAGTATTAATTGCATACATGCCAGTTCCAGTGGAGACCCAGTTGAGTTATAAGTGAAAGGGAAGATAACTATCAGTTGTGACATTATCCACTTGCACACATGCAAGCACACACACATTGGATGTTCCCGTGATATTTATGCATTCAAGGAAGGCAAGAAATCAATCATTTGTTGGGTGTGGAGCATGGTTATCTTGTTTACTTTGTATCACAGCATTGGACCCCTGTACCTTAAATGGGGTGGCAACGTCGCCCGTAAATTAATCGTTGTCGTGGGGGGTCCAAGGGGGCGCGACAGCGCAAGGGGGGGCGACAGTGACTTTATGGAGCCCCCCCTTGGCAGGGGGTTTCGGGGGCAGCACCCCCGAAGCTAAAAACAGATGTAAAATTTCCTTGTAAAGTATAGTAATTTCTAGTCAATCTGGGCCGTTCATTAGGTAAATGATCTGATGGTAGAAGTTATGTTTAGTTTCGGGTTTTTTCCCTAGAAGGCAACCCCTCGCTTTTATGAGGGTATTTTATTGCGGCTATATATGGTATGTGTATTCTCAGAGCAAGAAATAGAGAGGGAGACTGTGAGAGAGAATAGAGGATATTACAGCGGATCTGCTGTAGGTTTTGTCTCTTCAATTTTTGTTGGATAATAGAAAGGAAGGACTAGTTGTTCGGGGTGGACGTAACCAAAACTAGTTGAACCACGTATATCTGTGTCTATCTAATTTTATGTGTTTTGTGTGCTTTCATTTTTCACATATTTTATGTGTTGCATTGCTCCTTAATATATATAATTTTCTAACAACTGGTATCAGAGCCGAAGGTATATTTGGCTGATAAACTCGCAGGAAAGAAGGGTTCCTGGTTCGAGTGGGAAAAGAGAAAATAGCGGAAGATTATATCTTTGAGGTCGAGAAATTTAACGACCAAAACTTCCCGCTGTGGAAGATGCAGATGGAAGATTATCTGTATCAGAAAGATCTATACCTACCATTGAGCGGAAAAACAAAGAAGTCGGCGACCATGATAGACGCGGAATGGAACATTCTCGATAGAAAGGCACTCGGAACAGTATGGTTGTGCCTTGCGGCGTCCGTCGCCTTCAATATTTCGAAGGAAACAACAACAGAGGGTTTGATGCAAACGTTGGCGAAACTATATGAAAAAACCCTCGGCCTCAAACAAGGTATTTCTTATGAAACGACTATTTAATATGAAGATGTCGGAAGGTGGATCTGTTGCATACCATTTAAATGAATTTAATGCAGTTACCAGTCAGTTAAGTTCTGTAGGGGTAAACTTTGATGATGAAGTTAGAGCTCTGTTATTCTTGTGCTCATTGCCAGAGAGTTGGAATGGTTTAGTAATGGCAATTAGTAACTCTGTCTCTGGATCTAGTACTTCAAAGTTTGATGATGTTGTTGGTGCTATCCTTAGCAAGGAAATGCAGCGGAAAAGCTCCGGTGAGACATCAGGTAATGCTTTGAGTGCAGAGTCTAGGGGAAGGAGAATGGAAAGAGGAAAGAGCTCAAGATATCGTAGTAAATCAAGGAAAGGCAGATCCAAGTCTAGATTGGGGATAGTGTGCTGGAAATGTGGAAAGAAAGGACACCTAAGGAAATACTGTAGATCTTGGAAGGGAAAATAAGGAGACACACATAAAGAAAACAATCATGAAGCAAATGTGATAGGTGGTGTGTTATAAGATGCTTTGATTCTTTCTTTCAAAAATGTTACTGATTCCTGGGTAGTAGATTCAGGGGCCTCATTCCATGCCACACCTGATAAGAAATATTTTCATGACTATGTTCAAGGAGATTTTGGACAAGTCCGTTTGGGTGATGATAAACCCTGTAAAAGTGTTGGAATGGGTAAGGTTCTTATAAAACAGCAGAATGGAAACCAATGGCTATTAAAGGAGGTAAGGCGTGTTCCAGATCTAAAGAAAAATATGATTTCAACAGGGTAGTTAGGCGGTAAAGGTTGTGTGACAACTTTCACAGATAAAGCTTGGAAGGTCACCAAAGGAGCCCTGGTAATAGCAAAAGGTGAAAAGGTTGGTACATTGTATTTGTGCAATGGTATTTCTAACTTTGTTAATGCTTTAAATTCCAAAGGAGCAAATGCAACATTATGGCATCATAGGCTCGGACACATGAGTGAGAAGGGGATGAAGATTCTTCACTCAAGAAATTTGTTGCCAGGTTTGAAGAATGTTGATTTGGATTTCTGTGAAAATTGCATTTATGGAAAACAAAAGAGAGTCAGATTTCTCAGAGTTGGGAAAGAAAAGCAGAGCGAAAAATTGGAGTTTGTGCATACAGATGTATGGGGACTTGCTCAGGTATCATCTCTCGATGGCTCTCGCTATTATGTTACGTTTATTGATGATGCAACTAGAAAAACTTGGATTTATTGTATTCAAAATAAATCTGATGTATTTGATACTTTCAATAAATGGAAAGCTTTGGTTGAGATTAAGAGAGGAAAGAAGTTGAAGTGTCTCAGATCAGACAATGGAGGTGAATATTGCAGCAAAGAGTTTGATAGGTACTGTTCAGAGCATGGAATTCGTAGAGAGAAGACAGTTCCAATAACACCACAAGAAAATGGTGTGTCAGAAAGGATGAACAGAAAAATCATGGAGCGTGCAAGGTGCATGAGATTGCATGCGGGATTGCCTTTACAATTTTGGGCAGATGCTGTAGATACTGATGTTTATCTAATAAACAGAGGGCCTTCAAGTTCCTTGGATGGTGGTATTCCAGAGGAAGCATGGACAGGTAAAAAGGTAAACTACTCTTTTTTAAAGCCTTTTGGTTGTGAGGCCTTTGTCCATATTAATAAAGAAAATAGAACAAAGCTTGAGTCAAAATCAAAGAAATGTACCTTTATTGGATATGGTGTTAATGATTTTGGTTATCGCTTATATGATTATGAAAATCACAAAATCATTAGGAGCAGAGATGTAATATTCAATGAAAAGGTCTTGTATAAGAATCGGTTGCAGGAAAAGAAACAGGAAAAAGAAAGCAAGGAATACACAGTTCTTGATGAGATAACTGAAAAAGTAAAGGTGCCTGAAAATAATAATAATCAACAACCACAGCAGCAGCAACCACCACAACAGCAACAGGCACCTCAAACACCTGAAAGTGGTGTTAGAAGATCTACCAAGATAAGTAGACCCCATGAACGATACTCTCCTTCATTATATTATTTATTGTTGACTGATTCTGGTGAACCTGAATGTTATGAAGAAGCAATGCAGGTTGAAAGCAGGAAGAAGTGGGAGCTGGCCATGGAAGAAGAGATGGACTCCTTAATGCATAACCAGACTTGGGACTTAGTCAGGTTGCCTGCAGGTAAAACTACATTGCAGAATAAATGGGTTTACAGGCTGAAGGAAGAAGATGGAGGAAAACAGAGGTACAAAGCTAGACTTGTGGTGAAGGGGTTTGCACAGAAAAAAGGTATTGATTTTGATGAAATATTTTCTCCTGTTGTTAAGATGAATTCAATCAGAACTATCTTAAGTCTTGTAGCAGCGGAAGATTTACATCTTGAACAGTTAGATGTAAAGACAACATTTCTCCATGGAGATTTGGAGGAAGAGATATACATGCAGCAACGAGAAGGATATGAGGTAAAAGGGAAAGAAAAATTGGTGTGCAGGTTAAAGAAGAGCTTGTATGGCTTAAAACAGGCTCCAAGGCAGTGGTATCTAAAATTTGACAAGTTTATGTCTGAACGAGGTTATACTAGATGTCACTCTGATCATTGTGTTTATCTGAAAAGGAAAAATGATGGCAGCTATATTATATTGTTATTGTATGTAGATGACATGCTTGTTGCGGGGTCTAACATGCAGGAAATAAATGTGCTCAAAAGAAAATTGGCAAATTCATTTGCAATGAAGGATTTGGGAGCTGCAAAACAAATCCTTGGTATGAGGATAACTAGAGACGGGAAAAATCGCAAATTAACACTGTCTCAGAATGAGTACATAGAAAAGGTGTTGAAAATATTTAATATGCAGAATGCAAAACCAGTTAGTACACCTTTTTCTAGCCATTTCAAACATAGTAAGGAGATGTGCCCCAAGACCCAAGAAGACATGGATTATATGTCTAAAGTTCCATATGCATCAGCAGTTGGAAGCTTAATGTATGCAATGGTCTGCACAAGGCCTGATATTGCACATGCAGTGGGAGTTGTAAGCAGGTACATGAGCAATCCAGGAAAAGAACATTGGATGGCAGTAAAATGGATTCTCTGATATTTGAGAGGTACCACAAACCAAGCATTATGCTTTGGTGGTTCAAACATTTCTCTACAGGGATATGTTGATGCAGATATGGCAGGTGACAAAGATAATAGGAGGAGCACTACAGGATATGTATTTACTGTAGGTGGAACAGCTGTCAGTTGGGTTTCAAAAATCTAAACATACATAAACTGTGAGATTTAAAAATACAAGGCTTCATAGCCTCATCTGCTTCTCTTGTCAACATATCTTCTAATTCTTCTGAACTATTCCAATAGTTCGTGAGATATTTCTCATTGATCTCTCCACCTAGAATTTCACCCTGTTCTGGGACACAAATGGAAACTTCCATTTTCAACTCAGCCTCTCTAAGTTCTTCACATCTCGTTTGCACACTCATCATCTACTCAAACTTCCTCAGCTCTTCTATCAACTGTATGTTTATCTGTTGTTCCCTCTTTGCGTGTAGCCTCTGCCACTTCACTTTCTTCCTCATGGTCCAACCATGTCTCTGGTATTTCATATTTCTTTGCAACAATTCCATCAATAACTCAAGGTGAACTGTTATCTCAGCTTTCTCCCGCTCATACTCTTCATCATTCAACTGCTTACATATGCCATTTACCTTGGCATTTTCCTTCTTCTTTCTTCTGTTGTGGTCTTCATCAGATCTTCTGAAATGACTATCATCAATCATCTTATCCTCCTTTGTGAACTTCGTCTGTTCACTTGCAGATTTCATTCAATCCCCTTTTCAGCAAGCCTCCATACTTTCCATTCAACAATGCAAGCTCTCTTCCTGCGCTTGACCTCTTTCAGTTCTCTATATTGGATTCATTTCTGACAACTCTCTTACTCCTCTTTGCTGCAAACAACAACTTCTGTAATGCTTGTGTTATAATGACCAACTCTTTGGGTGTCGGGCTCTGCCGATCATGCACCCAATTACATTCAAACCTTTGGCTTGACTTACGACTCTTTGACTCCAGACTTTACATCAACTCTTCATCTTGGATGAAAAATACACCTTCTTGTACAATAACTCAATGGTTTAACTTGACTCAAGCTATCCAAATTTTCATTTGACCTTAACATCAAATTTGACTTCAAGGCTTGACCCAATAATTACAATAGTGGATATTTTGACTCTAATTCAAGTTATATAACATACCAATGAACATTCACCCTTAATACAATTTCATGATGTAAAATCTTCACTCTCTCTCAACTCTATTCTTATGAAAATATCATCAGTCTTCCATTATCACTTCACATGATACTTAGCCGTTAAACTGAAATTCAATCCATTTTCCCAAGATTTATTTTATGGTGAAAATAAATAAACCATTCAATTTTCAACATTCAAAAATACCTTTCTGAATTATCATACCTTATGCTCCCTTCAAGGTTATTTAATAAACCTTCTCTTTGCAATTTCAACTCTCCAAATTTCACTCTTTTGTGTCATCTTTATCACTGTGAATATTCGCATTCCCTTCATATCATAACCTCTTCGACAAGCTCACCATCTTAGTGCAGACAGTTTTCCTGCACTTCCATGCACCATAAAACTCTTTGATGAATAATGTACAATTCATACATTGTGCCCACCCTGAATAACACCTCCTTAGGCGCCGCAATATGATGGTAAAACAAGGATTCTACAACATTGAGCAATTGTGGTTTGTTTGTGTTTTCAACCTTAAAACACAAATCAAAATAATTCTCCCATTTCCAACTACAAGCCTTGATCCAAAATGACGCAGCCAAAACTGCGAAGAACCCACACTATGCATAATAAACCATCTCATAATAAAAATGCATGTTTCTCTTTATATCACCCAGGATAGCACATTCTCCTTTTCCATTCATTTAAGCGGAACTTAATTTCCTTTAAAATTACTGTGGTGAAAAAACCTTATACATCCGCATTTAAAATATTTCCACTTTAATTTTGATTATGGTTTGAACAGCATTTTGACATATATATATATTATTCCCTCAAAAATGCTTATCTATAATTTCTATTTTGGTTAAGAAAAAACAAAAATGTCAACATATAATATGTTCGCCCCACAATTTTACTAAACATACCTTTCCAATTTTCTGCGCCCTTCTAATTCATCCAAGTGAACCTACTCTCAGCCCATTGACTGGTTTCTTCACAAGCAAGATCTCCAAATGTGCTTACAACATTTATGTCAATGTGAATTGCAGATTTGCAATTTCGCATTATAACTCAGTTTTACTGCTCCATGGCCTTTAATTATCGCAGATCATGATTGTGCTTGCAATCATTGAGATCTCCACCGATCTTTGTCTCTCCTCGATGCACAGCTTCCCTTCTAAGTACAAACTCGAATTCATTGCCTGTCACCTTAACTCCATATTCATTGCCTATGTAATCAAGCTCAGATGGTTGATCTTCTAGATAACAGATCGATGTCTTATGCATTCACTCTCCCATATGATGGAACTTATTCGTTCCTTATCTCTTAGTGTGCAAATCTGATTTCCATACCATTTTAAAACATATAAACAATGATCCTTATTTCAAAGTCTACAAGTTACAACTCCCATTTGTAACTTCATTATTTAACTGTTCAAATATCATCTCATTACAAAATTCAATGTAAACACTAAGGAAGTCATTGCTATATGTAACAATGTGAAACTAACAAATTTTTCTGCATCACCAGACATGGAATAACGCATTTGGAAGAAAAAATGTTGCACACAGGGATCAAAGCAATTGCAACCAAGGATGTCAAAGCAATACAATGTGAAAGCTGACTGTGTATGTGAAATCGGAAGGCACTGTCTATATATATCTCTGCTCATACATATACCGCATGTTGGCTTATACCATGTCCCACGAGAAATTGTGTTAGTTCCTCACACAGTCACACAGGAACTAAATCCACACACCAAACCATAGTTCATGCTAACTGCCTCCACAACTCCACTATGACTATCAAACTGCTATCACTATCTCGGATTCAGTTTGTGCTGACCGCACACCACATCTCCAAGGTCTCCAACTCTGTCCTGCGTTCAAACCAATCTGTGCTTCCATACACTGGCTGCACTCCACTGTAAAGTGTTAAGTTTGCACTTTCATGGCTGTTAAGACCGCACTCCACGGCAATGCATTAAGGCTGCACACTTATGCATACACGATGACTATGGTTTAAAATAAATTGAGCCATACATTTCAACTGTTAACGCAGTATTGAATCCCATTCATGTTGGCCGCATATCACATCTCCGTAATTAAACATATTCTCCATCGCCTGCGTTCAAAATCAATCAGTGTTTTTGTAACCTTTAACAACCACTCCAAATGCTTGAAACACTTCACGTTACTCCAGACACCAAAAAAAACCCACAATGAATTCTCCTCCAAATGATAATCCACACTCCTATTCACGCAGAAATCTTTGGCTTCGACCGCTCCTATTACAGGGACATACTGTAATAATTTCCACCAGCACAACTCACAGATGGATTTAGGTGGAAAATGCATAAAAATAACACATAAGTCACAATCCTCTTAATACTTAGGCTCTCATACCAAATGATGCAGGGATTCTGCTATAAAACAGATCCTTGCACATAATATAGTGTGAGTCTCCTTTATCATGAAATCCTCAATCACAATCTTCACACAATTCTACTTAGATTTAATTTAAAATACATATGCAGGGAGAGCCAAATAGTAAACAAAATAATTGCATAAAATATAACCATAAATTTATAAATGCAAACCCTTCATTAGCCGAATATTACAATGATTGGTCTCTCGGCTCTCGCCCTTCACATGAATTCTCACACTAATTCTCTCTATCTCTCACTATCTTCCATCCTCAGACAAGCTTCATATTTATACACAATTATGAATTAACTCCAATCTATGATTTCCTCCACACAAATCTCTACCAAATCCTAAAATATCTTTATCCCTTATTTGACTCAACTAAGTTCCATTTAAGGAACTCCTAATCCCTAAATTATTTACCCAACTCAATTCCCTCATATTCTCAATTAATTAAGAGAATATTTACAATAATCCTCACACTAAGATTATTCTCTCTTAATTTAAATAAAAATGAGCATAATAATTTATAAAATAATTAAAAAGACATCACCCCCTATTTACACAATATTTTAATGAAATCAAGCAGGATGCTCTTGCATCACTTAATTAATTTTGTTTTTTGGTATTTGTTTATGTTTGATTTGTTTCTTGTAGTTTTCATACATATACTATATTTGTATTTTTTTTCCATGTTTTTTTATTTGATTTTTTTTTTGCCATGTTTTTTATATATTTTTTATGTTCTAATATTTATTATTATCTACTTCTTATTATTTTTTTAATTTTCTTGTATTTCTCTCTCTCTCTCTCTCTCTCTCTCTCTCTCTCTCTATATATATATATATATATATATATATAGAGAGAGAGAGAGAGAGAGAGAGTCATGTTTTTATTTTTATTATTTTATGTTTTAATATATAATTTTATTTAATTTTGTTTTGTAAGCTGAGTAGGACTACATCTTCATCATCATGTCCATATATATCACCCCAATCGGGTGCAAGGAATTTAACCAATGACTTCACATAAAGAAGTGCTTTAACAACCCACCCAATCACCGTATATCCAACACCCCTTGAACTTTATTTACTTATTATTATTTTTAAAACTTTTCGTGTTTATTTTATTTTATTTTTTCAATGTTTTAATTTTTATTTTCTTTTATATTTTTCATTTTTGTATATTTATTTATTTTATTTTTTCATATAGGGTCTGTGTCAATCCTCGACTAGCAAGTCGATCCCATTATGTGTCAATTTGATTGTTGATTTTAAAGTTTTCATTGTAAATAATTGAGTCCGCCCGCACAATGTGTCAATTTCATGGGTGATATTTAAGTTTTCATTTCAATGGGTCGAGTTTGCCTACACTATGTGTCAATTTGATGGTTTTCTTTTAAATTTGTGTTGCAATGTGTCAAGTTGTTTTAGACTAAGATTTTGAAGTCATCATATTTTTAACATTTAAAAAAGAAACTACTCGTGGAATACTGAATCTTTCATTCATGTGTTCATTTTGGAAGTTTTTTTAGTCGAAAAATTTTCCATAATGTCATGGTTCAAAATTTGTCAAAATTTTAAGGTTTTCTAGCATTCCAGTATTACAGCATCAACATTTTTTGTTTTAGGTCGTTTTTCACGTTTTTTTAGTTTTTTGGCTAGAGTTCTCGTTTTGAGTTTATAGTTATCGTTTCAAAGTTTATGATGTCTCAGAGTGCAATGTAGAGCATGTATAGTTGAGAAATGGCAGGAAAGGGCACTGCGCGAAATTAATAGCTGACAAAGGAATCTACACCAAAAAGGAGCCGTGTTGAGAAGTCCAGTGGAGGAATAAGTTGTAGTGGGTCCAGCGAGAGAAGCAGAGATTGTCATAGTGGTTAGAATTCAAGATGGAAACAAGAGCATAACCCATCCAGTGGAAACGGAAGCGTCAGATAGAGTGGGTTGTACAAGCTCAATGGAAGGCCTGGGTGATGACATGCATATTGTCTTACGAAGATTATTTTCGGAGAATGAAGCGTCCAATGTGAACAATGATATGACCTCCTCGGGCTCAGGTACCATCTCCCCCAACCTTCTCTTGGTACTCTATCACAACCCTAATAAGTTTATGTCTAAATTAATCAAAGTCATTAGATTTTACAGTGTGCATACTACATATAGAGCTAGTACAAGTGGCAATGGAATTGGTAATAGTGGTAAGACCTTGCAAGGTGTTGAAGTTTGCAACAAGAAACAGCGAAAGTGGCATCCGGAAACAACATCCTTGATCCTAGTTAAAATTAAGCACCTACACTAGGTGGGGCCCACACAAGCTATTTTTGGGTGTATTTCTATTTATAGATGTATGTGCATAATCTATTTATAGAATGCATGTCTATATTTATTATCCCTTAATATTATATGGGCAATAAATTGTAATATACTCTCAATGCGGACTTGAAAATAGTTAACTGAAGTGGCAAATCAGCTAGCTAAGTGAATTTCGAGTTAAGAGGTTGGTTGGTGGGACATGTAGAGTGACTTGAGTTGTAACAGAGTGATTCTATTAGTAACAGAGTTAGAAGTGCAGTGGTGCATGAATTGTGCAAGTTGTAAATGGGTTCCTTTCCATTAAGTCGTTAAAGTGATTTTTTAGTTATGGCGAAGATACACTAGTGAGAGATCAAGTGAATTAAATATTAATTAATTCGCATGTAGTGATCTCACATGCGACTGATGTTTTTACTATTATTAACTGCGTGCATGTCAGATCCAGTGGAGACCCGGTTGAGTTCTAGGTGAAAGGAAGATAACTACTCGGTTAGCGACATTATCCACTTGCACACTGCTTTACACACATTGGATGTTCTAGTGATATTTATGCACTCAAAGATAATCTGTTTGTTGGGAGTGGAGCATGGTTATCTTGTTTACTTTGTATCACGGCATTGGACCCTGACACCTTAAAAGAGGTGGCAACGTCGCCCATGAATATCGTTTATCGTGGGGGTCCAAGGAAGTAGCGACGAGCGCACCCCCCGCAGGTGACTTTATGGAGCCCCTTGGCTGAGTTTCGAAGCGCTTATTGCACTTAGAGATGTAAAATTTCCTTGTAAAGTATAGTAATTTCTAGTCAATGCGGAGCGTTCATTAGGTAAATGATGCGATGGTAGAGATTATGTTTAGTTTGGGTTTTTCCCTGAAACCAACTCGCTTTTATGAGGATATTGTATTGCGACTATGTGTGTATGTGTATTCTCGGGCTTAGAGGACAAGAGGAGGCGTGAGGAAGGGGGGGAGGATATTACAGTGGATCTGCTGTAGGTTGTGTCTCTTCATTTTGTTGGATAATAGAAAGGAAGGACTGGCTGTTCGGGGTGGACATAGCCCAAATTGGGTGAACCACGTATATCTGTGTCTCTCTGATTTTATGTGTTTTGTGTGCTTGTATCTTTCGTATATTTTATGTGTTGCATTGCTCCATAATATATAATTCTCTAACAACTGGTATCAGAGCCAAAGGTATATTTGGATGATAAACTCGCAGGAAAGAAGGGTTCTTGGTTCGAGTGGGAGAAATGGCGGAAGATTATAAGTTTAGGGTCGAGAAATTTAACGGCCAAAACTTCCCGCTGTGGAAGATGTAGATGGAATATTATCTGTATCAGAAAGATCTGTACCTACCATTGAGCGGAAAAACAAAGAAGTCAGCGGCCATGACAGACGCGGAATGGAACATTCTCAATAGAAAGGCACTCAAAACAGTATAGTTGTGCCTTGCGGCGTCAGTCGCCTTCAATATTTCGAAGGAAACAACAACAGAGGGTTTGATGCAGATGTTGTTGAAACTATATGAAAAACCCTCGGCCTCAAACAAGGTATTTCTTATGAAACGACTATTTAATATGAAGATGTCGGAAGGTGGATCTGTTGCAGACCATTTAAATGATTTTAATACAGTTACCAGTCAGTTAAGTTTTGTAGGGGTAAACTTTGATGATGAAGTTAGAGCTCTGTTATTCTTGTGCTCATTGCCAGAGAGTTGGAATGGTTTAGTAATGGCCATTAGTAACTTTGTCTCTAGATCTAGTACTTTAAAGTTTGATGATGTTGTTGGTGCTATCCTTAGCGAGGAAATGCGATGGAAAAGCTCCGGTGAGACATCAAGTAATGCTTTGAGTGCAGAGTCTAGGGGAAGAAGAATGGAAAGAGGAAAAAGCTCAGGATATCATAGTAAATCAAGGAAAGGCAAATCCAAGTCTAGATCAAGAATAGTGTGCTGGAATTGTGGAAAGAAAGGACACCTAAAGAAAGACTGTAGATCTCGGAAGGGAAAAGAAGGAGACACACAGCAAGAAAACAATCATGAAGCAAATGTGACAGGTGATGTATTACAAGATGCTTTGATTCTTTCTTTCGAAAATGTTACTGATTCTTGGGTTGTAGATTCAGGGGCTTCATTCCATGCCACACCTGATAAGAAATATTTTCATGACTATGTTCAAGGAGATTTTGGACAAGTTCGTTTGGGTGATGATAAACCCTGTAAAAGTGTTGGAATGGGTAAAGTTCTTGTAAAACAACAAAATGGAAACCAATGGCTACTAAAGGAGGTAAGGCATGTTCCAGATCTGAAGAAAAATCTGATTTCAACAGGGCAGTTAGGCAGTGAAGGTTGTGTGACAACTTTCACGGATAAAACTTGGAAGGTCACCAAAGGAGCCCTGGTAATAGAAAAAGGCGAAAAGGTTGGTACATTGTATTTATGCAATGGTATTTCTAACTCTGTTAATGCTTTAACTTCCAAAGGAGCAAATGCAACATTATGGCATCATAGGCTCGGACACATGAGTGAGAAGGGGATGAAGATTCTTCACTCAAGAAATTTGTTGCCAGGTTTGAAGAATGTTGATTTGGATTTCTGTGAAAATTGCATTTATGGAAAACAAAAGAGAGTCAGATTTCTCAGAGTTGGGAAAGAAAAGCAGAGCGAAAAATTGGAGTTTGTGCATACAGATGTATGGGGACTTGCTCAGGTATCATCTCTCGATGGCTCTCGCTATTATGTTACGTTTATTGATGATGCAACTAGAAAAACTTGGATTTATTGTATTCAAAATAAATCTGATGTATTTGATACTTTCAATAAATGGAAAGCTTTGGTTGAGATTAAGAGAGGAAAGAAGTTGAAGTGTCTCAGATCAGACAATGGAGGTGAATATTGCAGCAAAGAGTTTGATAGGTACTGTTCAGAGCATGGAATTCGTAGAGAGAAGACAGTTCCAATAACACCACAAGAAAATGGTGTGTCAGAAAGGATGAACAGAACAATCATGGAGCGTGCAAGGTGCATGAGATTGCATGCAGGATTTCCTTTACAATTTTGGGCAAATGCTGTAGATACTGTTGTTTATCTAATAAACAGAGGGCCTTTAAGTTCCTTGGATGGTGGTATTCCAGAGGAAGCATGGACGGGTAAAAAGGTAAACTACTCTTTTTTAAAGCCTTTTGGTTGTGAGGCCTTTGTCCATATTAATAAAGAAAATAGAACAAAGCTTGAGTCAAAATCAAAGAAATGTACCTTTATTGGATATGGTGTTAATGATTTTGGTTATCGCTTATATGATTATGAAAATCACAAAATCATTAGGAGCAGAGATGTAATATTCAATGAAAAGGTCTTGTATAAGAATCAGTTGCAGGAAAAGAAACAGGAAAAAGAAAGCAAGGAATACACAGTTCTTGATGAGATAAATGAAAAATTAAAGGTGTCTGAAAATAATAATAATCAACAACCACAACAGCAACAACCACCACAACAGCAACAGGCACCTCAAACACCTGAAAGTGGTGTTAGAAGATCTACCAAGATAAGTAGACCCCATGAATGATACTCTCCTTCATTATATTATTTATTGCTGACTGATTCTGGTGAACCCGAATGTTATGAAGAAGCAATGCAGGTTGAAAGTAGGAAGAAGTGGGAGCTGGCCATGGAAGAAGAGATGGACTCCTTAATGCATAACCAGACTTGGGACTTAGTCAAGTTGCCTGCAGGTAAAACTAGATTGCAGAATAAATGGGTTTACAGGCTGAAGGAAGAAGATGGAGGAAAACAGAGGTATAAAGCTAGACTTGTGGTGAAGGGGTTTGCACAGAAGAAAGGTATTGATTTTGATGAAATATTTTCTCCTGTTGTTAAGATGACTTCAATCAGAACTATCTTAAGTCTTGTAGCAACGGAAGATTTACATCTTGAACAGTTAGATGTAAAGACAACATTTCTCCATGGAGATTTGGAGGAAGAGATATACATGCAGCAACCAGAAGGATAGGAGGTAAAGGGGAAAGAAAAATTGGTGTGCAGGTTAAAGAAGAGCTTGTATGGCTTAAAACAGGCTCCAAGGCAGTGGTATCTAAAATTTGACAAGTTTATGTCCGAACAAGGTTATACTAGATGTCACTCTGATCATTGTGTTTATCTAAAAAGGCAAAATGATGGCAGCTATATTATATTGTTATTGTATGTAGATGACATGCTTGTTGCAGGGTCTAACATGCAGGAAATAAATGTGCTCAAAAGAAAATTAGCAAATTCATTTGCAATGAAGGATTTGGGAGCTGCAAAACAAATCCTTGGTATGAGGATAACTAGAGACAGGAAAAATCACAAATTAACACTGTCTCAGAATGAGTACATAGAAAAGGTGTTGAAAATATTTAATATGCACAATGCAAAACCTGTTAGTACAACTTTTGCTAGCCATTTCAAACATAGTAAGGAGATGTGCCCAAAGACCCAAGAAGACATGGATTATATGTCTAAATTTCCATATGCATCAACAATTGGAAGCTTAATGTATGCAATGATCTGCACAAGGCCTGATATTGCACATGCAGTGGGAGTTGTAAGCAGGTACATGAATAATCCAGGAAAAGAACATTGGATGGCAGTAAAATGGATTCTCAGATATTTGAGAGGTACCACAAATCAAGCATTATGCTTTGGTGGTTAAAACATTTCTCTACAGGGATATGTTGATGCAAATATGGAAGGTGACAGAGATAATAGGAGGAGCACTACGGGATATGTATTTACTGTAGGTGGAACAACTGTCAGTTGGGTTTCAAAAATCCAAACATACATAAACTGTGAGATTTAAAAATACAAGGCTTCATAGCCTCATCTGCTTCTCTTGTCAACATATCTTCTAATTCTTCTGAACTATTCCAATAGTTCGTGAGATATTTCTCATTGATCTCTCCACCTAGAATTTCACCCTGTTCTGGGACACAAATGGAAACTTCCATTTTCAACTCAGCCTCTCTAAGTTCTTCACATCTCGTTTGCACACTCATCATCTACTCAAACTTCCTCAGCTCTTCTATCAACTGTATGTTTATCTGTTGTTCCCTCTTTGCGTGTAGCCTCTGCCACTTCACTTTCTTCCTCATGGTCCAACCATGTCTCTGGTATTTCATATTTCTTTGCAACAATTCCATCAATAACTCAAGGTGAACTGTTATCTCAGCTTTCTCCCGCTCATACTCTTCATCATTCAACTGCTTACATATGCCATTTACCTTGGCATTTTCCTTCTTCTTTCTTCTGTTGTGGTCTTCATCAGATCTTCTGAAATGACTATCATCAATCATCTTATCCTCCTTTGTGAACTTCGTCTGTTCACTTGCAGATTTCATTCAATCCCCTTTTCAGCAAGCCTCCATACTTTCCATTCAACAATGCAAGCTCTCTTCCTGCGCTTGACCTCTTTCAGTTCTCTATATTGGATTCATTTCTGACAACTCTCTTACTCCTCTTTGCTGCAAACAACAACTTCTGTAATGCTTGTGTTATAATGACCAACTCTTTGGGTGTCGGGCTCTGCCGATCATGCACCCAATTACATTCAAACCTTTGGCTTGACTTACGACTCTTTGACTCCAGACTTTACATCAACTCTTCATCTTGGATGAAAAATACACCTTCTTGTACAATAACTCAATGGTTTAACTTGACTCAAGCTATCCAAATTTTCATTTGACCTTAACATCAAATTTGACTTCAAGGCTTGACCCAATAATTACAATAGTGGATATTTTGACTCTAATTCAAGTTATATAACATACCAATGAACATTCACCCTTAATACAATTTCATGATGTAAAATCTTCACTCTCTCTCAACTCTATTCTTATGAAAATATCATCAGTCTTCCATTATCACTTCACATGATACTTAGCCGTTAAACTGAAATTCAATCCATTTTCCCAAGATTTATTTTATGGTGAAAATAAATAAACCATTCAATTTTCAACATTCAAAAATACCTTTCTGAATTATCATACCTTATGCTCCCTTCAAGGTTATTTAATAAACCTTCTCTTTGCAATTTCAACTCTCCAAATTTCACTCTTTTGTGTCATCTTTATCACTGTGAATATTCGCATTCCCTTCATATCATAACCTCTTCGACAAGCTCACCATCTTAGTGCAGACAGTTTTCCTGCACTTCCATGCACCATAAAACTCTTTGATGAATAATGTACAATTCATACATTGTGCCCACCCTGAATAACACCTCCTTAGGCGCCGCAATATGATGGTAAAACAAGGATTCTACAACATTGAGCAATTGTGGTTTGTTTGTGTTTTCAACCTTAAAACACAAATCAAAATAATTCTCCCATTTCCAACTACAAGCCTTGATCCAAAATGACGCAGCCAAAACTGCGAAGAACCCACACTATGCATAATAAACCATCTCATAATAAAAATGCATGTTTCTCTTTATATCACCCAGGATAGCACATTCTCCTTTTCCATTCATTTAAGCGGAACTTAATTTCCTTTAAAATTACTGTGGTGAAAAAACCTTATACATCCGCATTTAAAATATTTCCACTTTAATTTTGATTATGGTTTGAACAGCATTTTGACATATATATATATTATTCCCTCAAAAATGCTTATCTATAATTTCTATTTTGGTTAAGAAAAAACAAAAATGTCAACATATAATATGTTCGCCCCACAATTTTACTAAACATACCTTTCCAATTTTCTGCGCCCTTCTAATTCATCCAAGTGAACCTACTCTCAGCCCATTGACTGGTTTCTTCACAAGCAAGATCTCCAAATGTGCTTACAACATTTATGTCAATGTGAATTGCAGATTTGCAATTTCGCATTATAACTCAGTTTTACTGCTCCATGGCCTTTAATTATCGTAGATCATGATTGTGCTTGCAATCATTGAGATCTCCACTGATCTCCATCTCTCCTTGATGCACAACTTCCCTTCTAAGTACAAACTCGAATTCATTGCCTATCACCTTAACTCCAGATTCATTTCATGTGTAATCAAGCTCAGATGGT